>JAGFNQ010007190.1:116770-298234 GCA_024364735.1 Boesenbergia rotunda | reverse complement strand
TCCTTCCGGGGAACATCCTAGCATTAGCATAATACTTTAATGGATCCATTCATTGAGTATTTGCCATAGTTTTTTTACGCTGGCTGGCAACCTAACGCAACCCTCCTCCTTTATCCGGGCTTGGGACCGGCCATGACTAGGTCGTCACAGGCGGAGTAATAGAAAAAAGACTGTGACTAGGTCGTCACAGTAGGAATACAAGCATTAGATGAAATATATAGCGACTCTAATACGACATGGGATAAGATGGTATCAAAGTTGAAAATAGTAGCTAAGGATGTACTCGGTGAGTCAAAGGGGCATGCACCACCAAGGAAGGAATCTTGGTGGTGGAATGAGAAAGTACAAGAGAAAGTGAAAGAAAAACGAATAGCTTATAAGGAATTATATATTTGTAAGAACGAGGAAAACTTAAAAAAATATACAATAGCCAAGAAAGAGGCTAAGAAAGCAGTGAATGAAGTAAAAAATAAAACTTTTGAACGATTATATCAAAATTTAGATACAAAAGAAGGGGAAAGAGACATTTATAAAATAGCTAAAGCAAGAGAAAGGAAAACAAGAGACCTTAGTCAAATAAGATGTATTAAAGATGAATGCGATAGAGTACTAGTAAATGATAGCGAAATAAAAGAGCGGTGGAAGATTTACTTTCATCAACTTTTTAATGAAAGTTTAGGGGACCAACTTGACTTAGGCAATTTAAGTATTTCAAATGAGTATAGAAATTTTAATTTTCATCGGAGAATTCAAACTTCAGAAGTAGAACAAGCTTTGAAAGGGATGCAAAATGGAAAGGCCGTGGGACCGGATGATATCCCAATAGAGGTATGGAAATGTTTAGGGAAAAAAGGTATTGAATGGCTTACAAAATTATTTAATTTAATATTGAAAACAAAAAAAATGCCTAATCAATGGAGGGTAAGTAGTCTAGTTCCCTTATATAAGAACAAAGGAGACATACAAAATTGTGCAAACTATAGGGGTATTAAATTAATGAGTCATACCATGAAACTTTGGGAAAGAGTAATAGAAAAAAGATTGAGGAAGGAGACCACGGTAACCGAAAATCAATTTGGGTTCATGCCTGGAAGGTCGACAATAGAAGCTATACATCTTCTTAGGCAATTAATTGAAAAATATCGGGAGCAAAAGAAAGATCTACACATGGTATTTATTGATTTAGAAAAAGCTTATGATAGGGTACCAAGAGAAATTATATGGAGAATTCTAGAAAAGAGAGGCGTTAGCGTAACATATATTGACCTAATTAAAGATATGTATGAAGATGTAACGACTAGAGTGAAGACTTCAGGTGGATTGACTGAAGCATTTCCAATAAGGATAGGGTTACATCAAGGATCAGCTTTAAGTCCCTATCTTTTTACACTAATCATGGATGAACTCACTAGGCACATTCAAGATACAGTGCCATGGTGCATGTTGTTTGCAGATGATATTGTTTTGATAGATGAGACACGTGAAGGAGTAAATGCTAAACTAGAATCTTGGCGGGAAACTCTAGAAATGAAAGGTTTTAGGCTTAGTAGAGTAAAGACTGAATATATAGAATTTAAGTTTAGCAATGCTAGACGTAGTGAAACAATTGTTAAGATAGGAGATGATGAGTTGTCTAAAATCGAGAACTTTAAGTATTTAGGATCGTTCTTGCAAAGTGATGGAGGAATTGAGAGAGATGTCTTACATAGAATACAAGCAGGATGGTTGAAATGGAGATTAGCATCGGGTGTCTTATGTGATCGTAAAGTACCTCTAAAACTTAAAGGGAAGTTCTACAAAACGGCAGTTAGACCTGCTATGTTATATGGTGCTGAATGTTGGGCTATGACTCGAGCACATGAGCAAAAGATGAAAGTTGCAGAGATGAGGATGTTAAGGTGGATGTGTGGACATACGAGGATGGATAGAATAAGGAATGAGAGTATTAGAGAGAAAGTCGGAGTTGCATCTATTGAAGAAAAACTTCGGGAGACACGTTTGAGATGGTACGGACATGTACTTAGAAGACCAATAAATGCCCCTGTTAGACGATGTGAAACTATGATAAATACGCACATTAAAAGAGGGAGAGGAAGACCAAAAAAGACTTGGTTGGCAACAATAAAACAAGATAAATTTTATTTAAATCTAGATGATGATATAGTAGGGGATAGAACTCAATGGCGTAAAAGGATCCATATAGCCGACCCCACCTAGTGGGATAAGGCTTTGTTGTTGTTGTTGTATATGATCATTCTTAAACAAGTTTTTTTTTTAATTTCATTTACATATATTTGGTTCATGTGGAGCTTTTGCAATCTATGGTCACAGGTCTCTATCTTCTTAAAAGGAACTTGGGGGCAAATTGAAGATAAGTACTTAAGTGACAAGTTCCTCCAGCTACGTACTGGTCGATGTCATATGGGAATGAAGCTAAATGAACCTCTTTTGAATCTGTCTTCTGAAACTTGGCAAAAGATATGGCATCTCTATTGTGAATTTGGAACCAAAGGCATTGTAATTGAGGTTCGGCAAAAAAGAAACAGTTGTTTGGCAAGTCACAAGTTGATCACAAAGCTAGTATTCTTGTGGAATGACTTGTTACGAACCACCACTCTCACGGTCAAGAAGCCGTTAGAAGTGCAAGTGAGAGTATTGACATCAACCACTCCGCCTATTCAAGCTCCATACTTATTGAAGTGTGTTCCTGATAGAGTAACTGATGATGGTGGTGCAATGATTTCTGATGTTGTACTACGAATGAATAGGTACCATCCACAACAAGGTCGTTGGTTATCTCGTACAGTTCTTGATCATGCCCGAAGGGAATGCTTTGTGATACGAATTCGGTAATAAATTTCAGCACTTCTGTTTGCTTCTAGCCACTAGAAAATTCCAGAAAGTAATTGTAATTTGATAGATTATATAGAGTAGGCAGAGGCATTTGGAGAAGAGGAGCTGAAACTCCAGAAGCAGTTAAATGGGAGGATAGAATCATCGAAATAAGGGAAGGGCCATGGTCATACATTGCTGGAACAGTTGGTACTGCACCTGGTAAGAACTGTTGTTGGCTTATTTCCATCGATTTCACATTATTGATAGATAGGTAATCAATTTGAATCACCAACATCTAGTAATTTATGAGATATGAAGCATGTATGAAAAGAACCTAAATAAGAAATAAAAAAAAAAATCATGACATTGATATGAAGATTCACAAATACTGCAAGAATAAAAAAGGAAGAATCACAAATAAAAAAGATAACATTGATATGAAGTATGAATGATTTTAGACTACTAATTTCTCCCCCTTTTATATAGAAAAAATAGTGGGAACTGCAACGCCTATGAAAGAAGAATCAAAAATAAAAAAGATGACATGGTGTCTGTCGACAGGAGATGTACTGTTAATACAGTGGGAAAGTGCACTTGAGATTATACTTGAAAATGAAAATATTGGTGAACAGGTAATGCAAAGATCTTGGTTATATTTTACTCTTCTTTTTTTTTAACTTGCATTTATTCAGTTAAGAGGATACACTCAAAGATGGTCAAAGTCGGTAGTTTATTATCTTATTGACTAAGGAAAATTTTTTAGCTATGTTTGATAACAAAATATGCACAGGGATGACAAAAGTTCATGCATGGGATTGTGTAAAATTCACCAAATAGTGCACTAGAGGTCCTAGAATCTTCAAAGTTTAATATCTAATTTTGACCCTTATGGATGGAACAAACTGTGTTGGTGGTGCCATTGGCATACCAAAGTGGTGTTGGTTGGCATACAAAGGTGGAAGCCATATGGTGTTCACATGGAAGCCTCACAGAGTGCTTTACTGAAACCCAAGCTGATAGTGTGAGTGCAATTAACTTTGGTCAGATTGACTAAGACTTGTTTTTGATACTTGAGCAATATATTTGTTAATTATGTCAAATTGACTGACAGTTGCGGAAGATCAAGTGAGTTGAAGTCGATACCAATTTTAGGGTGATGTTGTTGTGTTCGAGTCTACCTTGTGCCTAGGAAAACAAGCAACAAAGAAGTAAAAGTTAGTTTCATTCTTGTAGTTAATTGTTGATTTAATTTTTTTATTCGCTTTATTTCTTGTATTTTTTATATTGCTTGTAAGTATATATAGTTTGTAAGAGGATTCTCCAACTTTGGAGAGATTCTGAGAAGAAAGGTAGAGGTGATTCTAAGAGTGATCCACTATAAGCATCATAGGTCGTGAAATAAGAATTGGGGTTCTAAATCATATAAACGATTTATGTCCTTGTGTTTGTTTTCGTTTTGAGCTTTGTCTCTTATATTCGGGTCCATTTTAAATCATTGAAGGCAAGAATGCAAAAACGAAATTGAAACATCTCTTAACCCTGACGATCCAACAGATAGAAGCTTCGAGAAATTAATATTGTTGCGTATGGAAGCTTCAAGAGCCAATGACCCTCCCCATCGTTTGTATCAATGGGTTTTATGCGCCAGTCGACAAGTGGAACTATACATTTTGTCTATCCCAATTAGTATTGTCCAAGCTCATCAAGCTTCTTTATTGTGAATTATTGTGCTACCTTGAGTTTGATACATGAACCACCGATCTCTTGCTTCTACAATAGTTGCTTTTGTTAACCTGGATCCATTATAAGGACTTCTAATATATGTTAGGCACATTGCAGGTAAAATTTCTTCATGGAAGAAAGTTGCAATATGAAATGAAGGGTGTCGACTCATCCAACATATCCAACGAAGAGGAAGAGCAATACTTGACCCTAGTCAGGTTTGCCTCAGAATATCCAGATGGAAAGGCAACTGCACTCCTGAACTGGAAGCTGCTTGCCGTGGAATTCTCACCAGATGAAGATGCTGTGCTAATGTTGCTCCTATGCGTGGCTATTGCTCGTACCCTTTCGGTAATCAGAAAGGAAGATCTGAGTGGTTTGTTAGTACGTAGAAGAGTTAGAGAAGTTGCAGGAGGGCATAGAGACTGGGGCTCAGTTCTTCTTCCACCACAATCTTCATCATCTGTTCATTTGAAACCATGGTATTGGAATGCTAAAATGGTGTTGGCTTCGATGGAGACCGACGTTTCTAGTTTGCCAATCAATAAAAGTTTTCCCGTTGATGGCAAATGTTCAATGTATGAGCATGTAATTTTGTCCGGATGAGACATAACAATGACTTTCGTTTAATATGATGGATTTTTTTGACATTTTGGTGGCGGAAACTTTTTTGGTTATGTGAATCAAACAGTGACATGCCGGAGCTACCGTTCTCGTAAAGAGAATAGAAACATAGAAAAGAAAAAAAAAATAATCAAAATAATTTTATTGATTAGATAATTTATTCAGAAAATATATAATTTATAAAGATTTTAAAAAACTTAACTAAATAAAAAATTAATAAAGAAAAAATCTAATATAATAATTAATATATATAAATTTATTTTGACTCAGGTCAAAAATTTATTAAATAATTATACTCTTTTATCTCGACAAATTCAACGGAAGATCTTTGACGTTGAGTTTACTTGTTAGCATGTTAAAATGCTATCTGGATAATGGCTTAGTGAAGATATCAGCAATTTGATCCTCTACAGAAATATAAGAAACTGATAATTGTTGAGTCAACATACACACTCGAGTAAAATGAAAATCAATTTCCACATATTTTGTATGACCATGAAAGACTAGAATTGTTGTTAGATATGTGGTATCAATTTTATCACACCAAATTTTTGATGTAATATTTGATGCAAGATGAAGTTCAGAGAAGTGATTAAAGTCAGATGTTACATTTGCTATAGCTTTATACTCAGTCTCAGTGCTTGAACGAGATATTGTAGGTTGCTTTTTCGAAATCCATGAGATAAGATTTCGTCAAAAAAATATTGCATATTTATTAGTAGAGCGTCTGTCATCAGGAGAGCTTGTCCAATCCGCATCACTATATGCATGTAAATCTCGAGATAATTATTGATATAAAAGAAGACCTTATAGAATAGTACCTTTAAGATAACAAAGTATTTTTTTCATACATTCGCAGTTTTGTTCAGTAAGAGAATACATGAACTGACAAGCACGATTTATTGCAAAGGTAATATATGGTCGTGTGATAGTGACATATTATAAAACTCCAACAATGCTTCGATAAATCTAGAGATCATACATAGTAGGAGAAGGTGCAGAGAAATTAATAATAGCAATTTGTATAGAGACCCAACGTGCTTCATCTATTTTGGCTTTTTGAAGAAGCTTAGTAATATATTTACTTTTTGAGAGAAAACAACTTTCTTCATGTGGAATAAGTTCAATATCAAGGAAAAAATAATCATTACCCATATCTCGAATTGGAAATTCTTGATTGAGATAACTTAATAGAGTTGTAATGTTCTTTTGATCATTGTCGGTTATTAAAATATCATCCACGTAAATGAGAAAAAAATATCATAGATTCGTCATTATATTGATAGAATAGAGAAGAGTTAGTCTTTGATCCAGAAAATCCTTGAGTTTGCAACCAGTCTGATAATCTATGGAACCATATACGAGGAGCTTATCGAAGACCATAAATGGATTTCTTTAGCTAACAAACATGAGTTGGAAATTGTATATGGATAAATCTAGGTAGTTGCTCTATAAATATTGTTTCCTCAAGATTGCCATGAAAGAATGCATTAGAAACGTCTAATTATCATATAGGCCAATTAGAACTAACAGCTACCGATAATAAAAGGTGGAGAGATGTAATTTTATTGATTGGGCTAAAGGTGTCGTTGAAGTCAATACCTAGTTTTTAATTAAATCCTTTGGCTACAAGTCAAACTTTATACCATTTAAAAGAACATCAGCCGATACATAAGGTGAAATACCTATTTAGAGCCAACAACATTCATAGAGGAAGTGCGTGGGACTAGACTCTATGTTCCATTGCGAAGAAGTGCATCAAATTATATAGTCATTGCATTATGCCAATTCAGATCCTTGTTTGCCTGAGAAAAATAAGTTGGTTCAACAAATTTTGAATATACCACTAGAGCTTCTGGAAGAGAATATTGAGTTGTCATTGGTAAACAACGTGCATAAATGTCGCTTAAGGGAAGCATGCGACGAGGAGCATTATCATCTGAATCACTTGTTGATGGTGATGAGGAGGTAGGTTGACATGCGATTTTGATGATGGGTTTGTATTATTTGAGGATCCAGAACTAGAAAGCATATTATCTTCGACTGGTGAGACTTCTAAGACTGGAGCAGCAACTAGAGGTGATTCTGATAGTATAGAGGAGTTATTAGAGATCCCGGAGCAGGACCTAGTATGCCATCACTTCTGACAATATTAGGTGGCATCAAGAATGTGTCACCTGTACATGGAGGAGAGATTGAAGAAGCTACTGAAAAAGGGAATAGAGACTCATCAAAAGTAACATGTCGTGAAATATATATATCTATCTTATTTGTATGTACAAGCATCGATACCCATGGTGCAAATTATTATAATTGAGGAAAACACATTGTAGGGAACAAGAGTCAAGTTTGTGTTTAGAGTAGGGGTGTAATCATAGATAACATACACAATCAAAGATATGAAGAAAGGTATAGTCAGGAGTTTGATTTTAAAATTTTTTCAAATGACACTTATAATTAAGCAATAGAGTAGGAAGTCGATTTATGAGATATACCACAGTACAAACAACTTCATCCCAAAATTTATGCAGAACCAATGCATGATGAAGAAGAGCTAAGACAGTTTTAACTATATGTTTATGTTTTCTCTCAGCAGAGTCATTTTGCTCTAGAATATGAGGGCAAGAGACTCGATAAACAATTCCACATGAGATAAGATGACGATGAGAAGCTTGATATTCCCCTCCCCAATCAGAATAAAGAGAGAGTATTTTATTATTAAAATATCGTTCAACTTTGTTTTGAAAATGACAAAATGTCTAATAAATCAAATTTTCATGCATATACAAAGGAAGGATGACCAAGTCGAGCATGTCAAGCTAGTTTATTTGTGTGTTCACTAATAAAAACTTTGATTGAAGAATTTTGAAGATAGTAAAGACCATTTTTTATTCCTCCGTGAAACACATTAGTATTTGTTCCTCTATCTTTTATAAGATAATGATCATGATGAAATTTAAAAAAGACATTGCTATCAAAGCAAAACTGTCGTGTAGAAAGTAAATTTTTAGCAATAGATGGAACATGAAAGATGTTGCACATTCGAACCAGTGTATGAGTTTTTAAGATTAGTAATTTGTAAACTTAAGTCATCATCTACTTGTACAGTATCCGAACTGGTGTATGATAGTACTTTTGTAAAGATATTATAGTTTGATATGACATGATGAATTACTCCAGTGTCAAGATACCATTTAGTAGATAAAATTTTTGATGATTTGTCTTGAGTAGACACAGACGAGAGAACTTTAGGATAGACTTGTGAAGTAGTTGGTTGTCTTAAAGTTGTAGAACCCCACCAATAAAAGTTCTGTCGAGTCTTTTAGGGCTTTGAATACCAGTATGTCTAATTTGGAGATAAATTTGACATCTTCTTAAAGTTGCAGGACCACCAATAAAGTTCTGTCGAGTTTTTTAGGACATTGAATACCAGTATATCCAATTTAGAGACAAATTTGACATCTCCAAATATTTGTCATCAAAAATAAAAGCAACAAAAATAACATAAGTTGTTGTTGTTGTATCTTGGCTTCTTACTGAGAAAAATTGCAAAAGTAGAAGAGAAAAGGTAAATCGAGGAGGAAGGAGAGTGGCGAGCAATAAATCGAAGAGGAAGAGACAAGACACTCAACAAAAGAAGGAAAAAAAATTCTCTTTGAAAAAAAAAATAATGGTGACAGCAAGCGTCACATAGTGAAGAAGAAATGTGTCACATAAGAAAAAGCGGCTCATAGGGTAAGAAGAGCTATCATTCTGATACAATGTAAAAAGAATAGAAATAAAGAAAAGAAAAGAGGTAACAAAAATAATTTATCGATTGAATAATTTATCCACGAGATATACAATTTATAGAAGTCTTAAGAAACTTAGTCAAATAAAAAATTAATAAAGAAACTGTTAATTAACAAATAGATAAAATATTATCAATTAATAAATTAAAATAGAAAATGTCTAATCTAATAATTAATATATATATAAATTTATTTTGACTTAGTTAAAATTTTATTAAATAATTATTCTTTTTTAGTTGTATATTTATAATATATTTTATCATTTAAAACGTTTATAAACTATTGTTGTAGCAAAGTAAAAAAAGAAATTTGAGTATAATAATTATTGTTGAAACTAAGGTGTTTCATCTCAATCGTGCAAATGTCATGGAGCTTTTGTTTTTTTTTCTTTCAAAATGCATATTTTTTCTTAATATAAAAATGCAAGAACTATTGTACCTATCAACGTTGTGCGAGATTAAAAGATAATATTGTAAGTATTCCGAATTAATTTTGATGTCATCAATCGAATTAAATTAAATTTATTTGTTATAAATGTCTTATATCTAAGTCGGTAGGAAATTAGAAATACAAGAATCGAGTTATGGATGCAGCAATTGAAAAGGATGATATGGAAAGTGGGACGATGACCTCGATGGATTCGAAGGATGAGGAGCTGCAGAAAGTATACCGGTGAAGTGAAAAGGAGCGTTCGAGAGATGAGAAATCGAGGAGGAAGTTTGCTTGAGGAGAATGCTGAAGTTGAGTTTGGATGAGCTTAACTCTAGACGTCTGGAGTATCACCCAAGCAAGCGGAATCTGAAAATGATTAATTCAGAAGTTGACTTTGAAGACCCAAGAAACTTTAGTTGTGATTGAGGATGCCTCGATTGCTAAAGAAAGTCTCTGCCGTAAAAAGACTTAAAAGTACTTTAGTTATGACTGAGAGCATCTCGGCCGAAACGCTTCAACCCACACGAAAAGTGCCTCCAGACCGGCAAATCAGGAAAGTAGAAGATCATGCTTACTAGAAAACTTAGAAAATATTAAACTAGAAGATGCATGCTTACTTAGACCCTCCGACCAAACTAGGACCGGATATATAAAATCAAGGAAATTAAGAATATGTATGGTTATAAAAGATATATAGAAAAATCAAAAATAAAAATAAAAATTTAAAAGGACAAATGGAAATCCAAAAATTAGAGTTAGAAGATTCTTTAAAAATGTAAATTCATATTTTCCTAAAAAATAAAGTATTTTTGAGTAGATTTAATTTGTTTTAAATTTTCTAGACACAAATATTATATATTGGCAAAAATTTTTTAGAATTTTTCTACCATTAAATAAATTTTTATGAAATTTGGATCGAAAATCAAATTTTAAAATTTAAAATATTTAGATATTAATTTTACAAAATCAGATTTTTTTTAATTGACCATTGTATTTTAATAAAAAAATTAAGATTTGTTGAAATTAAAATTTTTTTATTTAATTTAAAAATTTTTCATTTCGGTAAAGAAAATAATTTTTATTTTGAAAAGAAAATTTATTTTCTTTTGAAATTTTTATATAGTCAGACTTATTATTTTAACAACTTAAAAAAATTTTAACTGATTAATAATTTTCATGGAATTTCTTTCAAAGATTTAATTTTTAAAATTAAATTTTTTAATGAATATCCGTTGGGTTTCACGAACTAAAAAAAGAGCAAATTATTTTGTTAAAGAATTCTATTTTAAAAGAATTATTTTTCAAAATAATTATTTCTGCTAAAAATAATTATTTTGAAAAAAAATAAAAATCATTTTTGCATGCATTTTTTTTCTTATGATTAGAAAAATAATTTTTAGTACTAACAAAAGTTTTGGGTGTTTGTCAACAAATATAAATAATTTTTAAATATTTTTTTTAAATCTGATGTTCAAATCTTAAGTTACAAAATAATTTCAAAAATTTACAAAATCTTATATCAATGTTGAACTACCCCTCAGAATTTTTTTCAAATTTTCATCTAACTTTTTTTCTATCATTATCCTCATTTTTTAGGCAATTAAAGGGAAAGAAATTATAAGACTTAAGTTATGGCAGAGGTTTGGTTTTAATTTTCATATTTATTTTATACTCAATTGCAAATTTAAGTTTTAGTTGTAACAATTTTTTTTATTTGTTAACTCTAACTTAACTGGGTTGTTGCGCATCAAAAAGAAGAGATTGTAAGTATTTCGAATTAATTTTGCTGTAATCAACTGAGTCAAGTTAAATTTATTTGTTATTGATGTCTTGTCTATAAGTGTATATGAACTTAGGTACACAAGAAATCAAGAGAAAAATACAGCGAGCGAGAATGATGATATGGAAAGCGAGTTGACGAGCTCAGTCCATCCGAGAGACAAGGAACTGGGAAAGAGTCCATTGGTGGAATGAGAAGAACATGCACGACGTCCGAGGGACGAGAAGACAAAGAGGAAATCTGCTTGAGGAGAAAGTCGAAGTTGAGTTTCGGTGAGTTCAACTTTGGATTGCCGGAGCACCACCCATGTGAGCGGAGTTTGAAAATGGTCAACTTGGATATTGACCCTTGAAGACCCAAGGTGCATCAATTGTGATTGAGGACGCCTTGGTTACCCAAGAAAGTCTCTGTCGCAAAAGGACTTGCAGCATCTCAGTTATAACTAAGGGCATCTCAGGTCACACTGAAGGCACCTCCAGAGTGCCAGATCAGAAAAGTAGACATCAACAAATGGTCATTTTGACCGATGGACTATAAATAACCCATAGAATTGTTGGGATCTCCCGGCACCAAAACACAAAATGCAGCGGAAACAAGATCCCTCGAGTGATCCATGCGAAAAAAAAACTCGTACAAAGTTCATCTATCTAATAGATGCATCTACAGTGTATACCTTTGGAGCGTGCCCTTCGCTTATCCCGCTCGTCCAATATGCGCCGGATCTCTTGCACGTTCAAGTGTCCGTGCCTCTATTCGTATCCATACGGACACGATCTCTCAACTTCGGGAAGAACTACCTTAGTTGTGCTAGCAACTTGAGGTAGTTCACAAAACCACCAAGAACCCAAAAGAGGGTTTCGGCCAAGAGGGAGAAGAGGAAGAAGAGAGGAAGGGAAGAAGGGAAAACTCTCACACTTGTCATTCAAAATGTCTAGACTCTCTTTTATATTCATCCCATGAATATGAAGAGTCTTTTGTCTCTTTGACTTTCCTTCATTAAAGCCAATAAAGAGCACATCTTTTTATGTGACTCTTCACTTTCTCTTCATCCAATGAAGAGAGACTAATTTCTCTTGCAATTTCGACCGGGCCCCTCGGATTTTCGACTAGGTCTCCCGACCAAGTCTACCGAGCAAGTCGCCGAGCTCCCGACCCAGTCTGCCGAGCGCCAACCCAGTCTGCCGAGCGCCAAGCTGCCGACCAAGTCCCTGAGCTCTTGACCCAAGCTAGTCTCCCGAGTTCCCAACTCGAGCTCCCGATCAGATCTTCCGATCAGATCTCCCGAGTTCCCAACTCGGGCTCCCGATCTGATTTCCCAAGTTCCCAACTCAAGCTCCTGATCTGATTTCCCAAGTTCCCAACTCAGGCTCCCGATCAGATTTCCCGATCAGATCTCCTGAGATCCTAACTCGGGCTCCCAAAGCATCATGTCCTTAGTTTGTGACGTAATAGGTTCTCGTGACATTGACAATGCGCCTAAACGCTTTAGACACATAAGCAATGAGCGGCATCTAGCAATGCATCATTGCTACTCAAGTAACAAGAAAAGTCGAGATTCGACTAAACCTCCGTGACTATGATAATGTATGACCTTGTGCTTCTATCCATGATATCTAGATTGACTAATGAGGCATAGACCGTGTCATCCTCGATCAATCTATGTGTTTCTTGATCCCCGAGTAGACTCACTCAAACAAATGAACTCAATATCTCATATTGACTCATTTGAGCATGTCTATGCGTTTTAGTAGTCCTACTCGATCAAGGGGCCCACAGATATCACTCCCGTCATATGGAGGGATAGATCCCATCTACATCACTCACATCCCTCCGTATAATTTATTGCATACCCAGTGATTGCCTTTATAGTCCACCCTGTTACGGGTGACGTTTGACGATACCAAAGTACATAATCCTTATATAGGGAACCGTAGTGTCTTCAAGTCTAAGGACTATTCACACTAATAGTCACATGAGAAAGTTTATGACACTCATATGACAATTTATGAAACTTTCTCATGGCGGGTCAATTCAGTACACATTCTCCAATGTATACCCATGTGTCAACTTGATATCACATATCCATGACTTATGAGCTCAAGTCATCAGTTGACATACATGCTAGTCTCCATGCATTAATATTGTCCTTGAATATTAATACTTGACTAGGAATGGTTTAGAGTAGTGTTCTCTACATCATCTCACTATCGATTCAACTAATCGATATAATGTAGATAAGAACCTACTACCCAAGGACATTATTATACTTAGTTATTTGGTACAAATACAAAGTAAGTATAATAACCAAACATGTCTTTATTAATGATAGAATATGATATAAAATGTCCCTAGTCAATTATCATATAATTGGCTCTAGGACTTCTACTATCAAGAACTAAAAGTTTTACACAATAACTATTATTTATTTTCTATAATCCTATTTGAACTTTCAAAATTGGTAAGAAATTATTTTACCTTCAATGAAAAAGATCTAGTTGAGCTTCAATTGCTTTGATTTACCACCTTTCCGTTTATATACAAGTAAATTCGTTATGTTTTTTATTTTTTTTATGTTGTTATTTTTTTAATTAATTTATTTGTCTTTACTAAAGAAATGTAAAAAAAAATCTCATTTCAAATTTCAGGGATATTCGCTCCTTTCTAACCCACCTACATATCGCTTGACATGTTTGACGGGAAAAAAAGGAATAAATTAATAATATCAACTTGACATGTGAGTAACTAATCATCGAATGAAATTATAGTTGTTGTGTACATTACTTTACTGACAATCTAAATGAATGATATAAAATATAAAAGTAGAATTTTGATTTCAGAACATTCCTAATCGCAGATAAAATTTAAAGAATAATATTGAGGGAGCGAAAATGAAAAAGTAAAATCATAATAAATGATGTGACACCTTGTATGCATGATTTTCGACGGATTCATCATACCTCCCAGGGTATAATTTGATTCGGGATGACGGTCGAAGATCGTCGATGGTATCCAAGCGATAATCGAGCATATACATATAAAGTGTCACGTCATGCCATATCATTCACTATGATTTTCACTCTTTCATTTTCACTCTCCTTATCATTGCTAAAATTTAAATTATCCGTATGATAAAAAAACACCCAACAAATCATTCTTTTTTTAAGGAAATAAAATTTCATTTGAATATAAGTAACGTGGAGTTGTATCATTAACGAATTGAAGAATCATTTGAACAATGATCACGTCTGAAATTGAAATTATCACCGCGAAATGGATTGATAGTTAGTATATGAGTATTATCATCATGAAGTCTGAGGGTCAAAATCTAGCAAAACGAGTATGTCATCCTTCTCACATACTAACCACAGCATCCAGGCTAGTAGCCCGACCTCTTGTGATTTACCTCCTCCGTGTTGGCCTGGAACGAATTGGCAAGGGCGCTGGGGCGAGCGAATCACTTTAAAGTAACTTGCCACGAGAATAATGAGAATATGTGTATGTAGTAATGGGTATCCAACATATCTTGGTCCGTAAGGGGCGACACTTTTTATAACCTGAGAGAGTGATATGTCATATCCAAGGTTGTTCTTATGATAAGATGTAGTATCCTAGTAAAGAGAGTGCCCCATCGTTGTACCAAGGAGTCATATCACTCATATATGGTATTGTGAAGTTTTTGTGGGGATCACACTATCAACCAGATTGTCCCACGTGATGTGGTTCCTCATGTTGTCCTATATGCTATTGACCGGATAGAGTTCTGACAATCCACATGGGGCCCACATGAAGGTATGGGGGAGGGGGGAGAAATAGCCCTGCAAATGTAAGTTCAATATTTTACACTAACTTAGCAAAAATAAATAGATTAGTCAATTACATCAAATAACAATATAAAATAGAAATAAGAAAGACCTGAAATTACTTGGTTACAATCGGGGAGGTTACTAATCCAAGACAATAAAAAATACAATAAAATTTCCTTCATAGATGTCACGCCCTAAGGGGTTGCTCTTCCGATAAAAATCAGAAAGCATCTCCTTTGTACGGTAGACAATATAAATCCTCGATACAAGGTCTACATAATCATCTCATCATCCTAGGCCAATACGACTGGAAATTAATGCATAATAAGAAATACAATGCAATCCAGACATAAAAGCGGCATAGCGGTTTGACTTACGATAATAAAACTCCATAACTCCCTTTGAGACACATAAATAGTACAAAACACAAATACATGTCCACATAAATGGAAAACAATGTAAATGATGTAAATGAAACATCCGTAAATACAAATACCAAAACGAAGTCAACCCAACGGGAGGAGGGACTGACTGCTGGGCTCTCTCCTGACGACTCCATGTGTATCCGCCTGAAAATAAAAACATAGCAAACGGGGGCGAGTCTATTGGATCGAGAAAACATGATAGAGGGGGGGGGTGAATATCGTGAAAATGTTTCGGATAAAACTTTAAGAGAATACGTAGCGGAAATTAAGAACACACACAGGGAACACAAGCGTTTTTACTTGGTTCGGAGTCGCGGTCGGCTCCTACTCCAAGACCCACGGTCCTTGACCGTTTACTACGGCCAATTCTATAATGCGCAAAGTTTTACAGAGAATTGTACAGTAGTATTGCAGTAAAAAGACTAATTTAACTCTTCGTTACTGACGCCCGGTGTGGATTGTACTTTGGTGCGGAGGGTCGTCGTCGGCGCTAGAACCTCGAGATCAGAAGTTTCCGGAGCAGAGCGCTTGAGCGAAGAGCGTTGAGACGTTGGAAAAGTGTGTTCTGAAGCCTTAGGGGTCGAGCCCCTTTTATAGTGCATCTGGGGGCGCCCTGGACATTGGGGGCGCCCTCCACGTGTCTCTGGATCCGCAAACCCCTATCCGGAACTCGGTCAGCCCTTATCCCTCCAGGATCGGGCTCGGAGTTTGACGGGGGCGCCCTGCTTGACTTGGTCACCAGGCTTCTCGGCTGACTTGAATTCGATCGCTTCATTGGCTTGGACCCAGGGCGCCCAAGGCATCCCGAGCCCCCGGGACCACCGGGGCGCCCGGGAGCTTGAGGGCGCCTGGCCCAGTGAGCTTCCGAAGCGTTTCTTGTTCAACATGTTTTGCCTTCACCTTGGGGGTGCCCGGGACCTCCGGGGTGCCCTGCCTAGCTATCTGCCCCTCTCCTTTTGGGCGTTCTGAGCTGCAGAAGCACATTCCTTCGGTCCTTCATTCAAGGTTAGTTCAAAAGCAACAAAGCAAGAAATATTAGGTTTATACAGCCTTAGCTGTCTTGGTTCTGACTTTGGGTCTCCCAAATGGAACCCTAGGTCGAACCGACGCCTACTGTTCCCTCGACGGGGAACGCGTCCTCACCTACTCCTCTCAGGAGAGTTTACCTTTTGCCAACCGGCTCCTCCGGTTGGACTTTTGCCCAGCAGTCCTTCGCCAGGTGTTCAGTTCCTGGCAGTCCTTCGTCAGGTGCCTAGCAGCCCTTCGCTAGGTCTTTGTTACCTGGCAGTCCTTCGCCAGGTGCCTAGCAGCCCTTCGCTAGGACTTTGTTTCCTGGCAGTCCTTCGCCAGGTGCCTAGCAGCCCTTCGCTAGGACTTTTTTTCTGCACACTTGAGTAACTTTATTAGATCACAAATAACACTTAACTTTGAATCCTTTGCCAATATCAAAACAAGGTTCGATATGGTGCTTCCTGCACCAACAGAGTCTAGATAAACTCTGCAGGTAGTATGAATAGATATGCATGGTATCAAAAACTATACAAGTAGAGAAGAAACAAACATATATAATCTCATAGGAGTAATCAGAATACATGACTGAGAACTGAATGTATGAACATACCAGTATCAATCCCACATGCGGGGTAATAAGGTTAGAACCCCCGTAAATTTAAACTCTCTATGGGTAAGCTTGTCCCACAAATAGGCTCGTACTACACGAGCAATACCAGATCACATGGGCTCGTACCACACGAGCAATGCAAGGTCACCAAACTATATGCAAAATACCTCCTGTATGTGCATGTCAATCATATGCAACAACCATAGCTCAATCAAAAACAGCAAGCAATGCAATCCATGCATCATACATATTATGCAATGACATGGTCACCTCTGATGCCAGTCAAGCCACCGTCACATGTCATATGTAAACGACCGAGTGGGTATGACTTTGACAACTATACGCACTCTGCCATCACTACTCTTGAGTGACCGAGTGGACAGGATGCTGACAGAGGATACACACAACCTATCTCAAATCATATGGAGGAGCACCTCTCTCATCCCCTTAGATTATCGAAAATAGGAGGGATATTTGCCTGCTACTATGTTATGGAAATCACTACCCCTGAGTGGCCGAGCGGAGACACGATAGAGCAACTGCACACACCCTCCTGAATACCACCAATCCTCAAATACAAGAGAGCCAAGGATCGCCAGTTATGCAACAATACAGAGATAGTGCATGACACTAATACATGCAACACCCACCAAACAAACGTCCAACCTCAATGTGACATGCAGAAGTCTGAGGTATGAATCATAACCTACAAATAAGCTAATAGGTATACATGTAAGGTATAACTACTGATCAACCAATGTCAGGTATAATGTGGCATACACACGTGCACATGTGTGTACTCTCTAGAATAAGATTATCAAGCATTGAGACTGTATAGGCATATATTTGATCATCTCAAAGATCAAGCAACAAGTATCAAGTAAGGATAATCAAAGGTAGATATCAGGTATAAATCTACTGTTATCCATAACAAATCATGCAAAGAAAAGACTATATATATAAAGATAAGTCAGAGGTACCTGTCTCCAATGAAGAAACCCATAATGGAGAGAACTCCCCATCAAGGATATCCAAGTGGCAATCAATGCGTTATATCAAATAACATAAGTTTAGTTATTTACACAAATAATAACTAGCTAAACTAACTACCAAACCGTATTAGCATTAATCCTAATCATGATATACATTTAATTAATCATAATTAAATGCTCAGTTCTTAATTAGGCCGAATCTTCAAGATTGGGTCTAATTCTCTAGTTATCTTAACATATCTCATCCTAACAATGATAGGAAGGAAATGACTCAACGAGGCTAACTCCCAACATAATCCATAGCCCAAATCGAACAACCCTGATCACATAACACATGACCTCATGCTACAAGCTTAACCAAAGCTCAAATAAAAAACTCTCCAAATTCAATTAGACCACAACCACATCACAAGATCCAAGCCAACACTTAACCTACAACCCAATTAAGCTCCATGTTAATCTACCATGAAATCTGAAATACCATCCCAAATCAGTGGCTCATGGTAGCATCTAAAGATCAACTATCAATCCAATTCAATGGCATCCTCCATTACAATACAATCCAATACCTAGTAAAACTCACCATTCAAGTAGCTCACAACAAGAAAGGAATGAGCTCAACATTCCACTTGAAATTCCAATTCCCAAAGCAACACTCATCTAAAATGAGATAACTCATAGGTAAAAAATCGAATAGAATCCTTCATCCAAATAGATTCATACAACATATTATAACCCATACAAATCAATAGAACCCTAAATAAAATCCTCAACCATAGTAGTCTGTTGGTGTCAGAAGTACCTGATTGAATCTTATTTTGATATTGACAAAGGATTCAAAGTTAAGTATTGTTTATGATCTAACATGTTATCTTGAGTGTGTAGGAAAGTCTTAGTTTACCTAGGCACAAAGTTCTGATCTGCAGAATTGAACAGTAAGTCTTGGTTGAGGTTGGGCAATGAAGACTTAGTTCGAAAGACTAGGTACTAAGTCATGGTGAGGGCTAAGCAAAGAATACCTAACTGAGGGTTGGGCACGAAGACCTAGTGAGTGAAGTTGGGCACGAAGACCTGACCAGGGGTTGGCCACCGATGTCCTGATCTGGAGTATTGGGTAGAAGACTTAGCCAAGCGAGGAAGATGGACAGGAGTCAGGACGGGTCAAGGATCGGATGTTGCTAGTTCTAGAGTCTTTGGAGGCCGAATAAAAGTCCAATCGGAGGCTGGCAATAGGTAACTTCTCTTGAGAGAAGTAGGTGAGGATGCATTCCTTGGAAGAGGGAACAGTAGGCGTCGATCCAATATAGGATTTCGGTTAAAATATGAAAGTCAAGACTGGATAGCTTGGGTTGTCAAATACATGGATTAATTATATCTGTTTGTGGTACTAATCTTGTTTTGAAACAAGCAAAAGGGATGAATGCCGGAGTTCAAGCCCCCATATGGGAATCAGGAACCCGAGACTCTTAGCACCCGAGAGTGACTCAGGTGCCCGGGAGTCCTTGACTCAGCAAAGGCTTGGCTGTGCTGGCGCATAGTGAGTCTGGCCTGACTGCACTCAAGCGCCTGAGTGAAGATAGAATTTGGACCTAGCACGGATCGATCAACAACCAAGTCGTAGGGATACTGTTGATGCAGTCTGACCCTGATTGTTGTTTTGGTGTTGACACCGATTTTAGTTTAGGTTAATGATTATGATTATGATTAAGTCTTGATCGGGGATTAGACACGGAGTGATTAAAATCCTAACCTGGAGGGTTAGATGTGGAAAATCCTAGCTTGGAGGGCTAGGTGTGGAAAAGTCCTAACCTGAGGGTTAGGTGTGGAAAATCCTAGCTTGGAGGGCTAGGTGTGGAAAAGTCCTAACCTGGAGGGTTAGATGTGAGAAATCCTAGCTTGGAGGGCTAGGTGTGGAAAAGTCCTAACCTGGAGGGTTAGGTGTGAAAAATCCTAGCTTGGAGGGCTAGGTGTGGAAAAGTCCTAACTTGGAGGGTTGGGTGAAAAGTCCTATCTTGGAGGGCTAGGTGAAAAGTCCTAACTTGGAGGGTTAGGTGAAAACTCCCAACTTGGAGGATTAGGTGAAAAAGTCCTGGCTTGGAGGGCCAGGTCCTAGCTTGGAGGGCTAGGTTGGATGAAATCCTGACTTGGAGGGTCAGGTCCTAGCTTGGAGGGCTAGGTTGGGTGAAACCCTAGCTTGGAGGGGTAGGTTGGAGCCCCTGGATCGGTCTGGTGACCGATCACGGAAGTTGGCACGGTGCTCCTTTAGGGATCGGTTTGGTGACCGAACCAGCAATGACTAATCGGTCTGGTGACCGATCAGGGAGTATGCATTTCACTCACTGAATGGCTCCTGATCGGTCTGGTGACCGATCAGGCAGCCCACAAGTGGGTTGAGTTCCCCTGCTGCACTGCTCCTGATCGGTCCGGTGACCGATCAGGGAGCATCCAGTAGGTTTTTGGCAAACCTACTGATCGGCTCCTAATCAGTCTGGTGACCGATCAGGGAGAAACCGTGACCGATCAGACTGAACGATCAACTGTCGCGAGGTTTCTCACCCTAACTGATCAGGCTGAAGCCTGATCGGTCTGGTGACCGATCAGCCAGTGAATTCCTGGCGGGATTGTGGCAAGCTGATTTCCGGATCGGTTTGGTGACCGATCTGGTGACCGGTCAGGGTAACCGATCATACGAGCTTGCGATCCCAAGTTTCTCACTAGGGACCGATCAGGTTAGAGCCTGATCAGTCTGGGATAGTCCTGATCGATCCGGTGACCGATCACTTTAATTCAAACGCGTTGTCAGAAGCTCTGATCGCGCCTGCTTCCACTGATACGCTACTGATGTCACTTTGATCTTCTCTGCTATTACTGATATAAGTTTGATTTCATTTGCTAAACCTCTGATTGAGTGTGCAGGTGATAGGGATGGATTCAAACACTCAAGGAGAGTCAATGGAGGCCTTTCCTTGGAGCAGGTTTGTCCATTTGCCATCTCAGGTTGCAATGGGCGCTGGCTGCTGACTGGAGCTGCTGACTGGAGCTAGTCTGAGGGAAGCTCAGGGAGTTCAGGAGAGCTTAGTGGTAGGCTGGGTGTTGCAGGTGAGCAGCTGGAGGCTGCAGTGAGATGGCGGTGACCTGGTGATCAGAGGGCTGGGACTTAAGGCTTGGTGGCGAACAAGTCTCAGTAACGAAGTTCTCCACATTGTGTTTGTGCTTGTGCTCGTGCAATCTGTTCCATCATCTTGAGCAAGCAACTTCAATCTTTGAAGCAACCATCTGTTACTTGAGCATTGGGAAGAAGAGTCAGAAGGCTTGGCGAGTCCATCAGTGAGAAGACACGAAGAAGGGGATTCTTGCGTGAGATCTGCGCTGTGTGGAGCTCGGGAGAAGTTTGTCTGAGTTCTTGCTGTCCTAAGTGCTAAGTAAGATCTTTCTTGTGTTTCATTGTGCTTAATACTCTATCTTTGTTGAAACGCTGTGGAGAAGTTACTCCACCGAGAAGGAGGTTGCTTACTATCCGGATTTTTCCGGGGCTTGATCTGCCGACGATCAAGGGATCGCCCACCTTACGGGCACGCCAAGGAGTAGGGGCAAATTATCCCCGAACCTTGTAAATCCTCTTGTTAGCGTTCTTGTTCTTTTGATTAACTTAGGGTTTAGTTTACTGCATACTCTGTTTTATTGCTTCCGCTGTGCTACTAAACCTTTGAGTCGCAGAAATTTCAAAAGCGCTAAAACTTCAAGTGTCTGGCTACATTCACCCCCCCCCTCTCTAGCCATCGAAGGTCCAACAAGTGGTATCAGAGCTTGGGGCTCTGTACAAGCGGATTAACAACCGAGAGCTATCTACAATGGCTTTGAGAGAAGATTTCTCCACCACCCGACCTCCCTTCTTCGATGGAGCAGATTTTCAATATTGGAGATCGAAGATGGAGTATTACCTAAAGATGGACATCAACACTTGGTTCGCTGTGAAGGAGGGTTTTACCCCTCCAAAGGATTATGAAGGCAAAGAACTAGAATCATAGTGTTGATCGGCTGAACAAACCCGGAAGAGTGAAGCCGACGCAAAGGCGGTGGTGACCCTACAATATGGCATGAACAAAGACCAACTCATCAAGGTTGGTCCATTTACAAGTGCAAAAGATTTGTAGAATAAGCTTATTGAACTTCATGAGGGAACCCGAGACTCAAGAATTGCCAAGAGGGACTTGTTCCTCAACCAACTCCAAAACCTCTCCATGAAGGAGAATGAAACTGTAAGTGAACTCCATAGCCGGTTCAAGGAAGTCCTCAACGGGCTTCATTCTATTGATGAAAAGGTCGAGAATCGCGACCTTGTGAGGTATGTGTTGAAAGCCTTTCCAAGGAATGCTTTGTGGTCATCCATGGTGGATGCCTACAAAGTTTCCAAGGACTTATCAATTGTTAAATTAGATGATTTGTTTTGTGAGATGGAACTTCATGAAATGGCTAACAAAGGCCCCAAGGAGAAGGGGATTGCCTTAGTTGCAGGAGAAAAGAACAAGAAGAAGAAGGAGAAGAAGAAGGAGAAGGAAGTCTTTTCATCTTCATCCTCTTCCGAATCCGAATTTGAGTCTGAAGAAGATGGTAGCGGCTCTTCCTCCTCCGAGATGGCCAATTTCGTTAAAAGGATGATGAGGAAGGGTCGACGCTTCAAGGGTAAAGGTAACCCTAGTGAAGCTAAAGTTGATAATCCTAATGTTTCTTGTTATGAGTGTGGCAGGAAAGGGCATTTCAAGAGTGAATGCCCGAAGCTAAAGAAGAAGGAGGAGAAATTCAAGAAGAAGGAGGAAAAGTCAAAGAAAACGAAGAAGGCCTTGAAGGCCACTTAGGATGAATCCTTCTCAAGTTCATCCGATGAAGAGAAGGAGGAGAAGAGCACACGACATGTGGCACTCATGACTCTTGGAGAAGAAAGCAGTGATGAATCCTCCGACTCCTCAAACGCGGCTTCATCATCTTCGGATGATGAAGAAGTAACTACTCCCGAACTTGAGAAATATTATAGAGCTATTGCATGCTTAACCAATATGTTGAAAAAGTCAAAAAATAGAGTTAAATCATTGCAATTAGAAGTTAACAATTGAAGTCCTCTAGGGATGAGGATGTAGATGATTTGCATGTAGAGATGTTAGAGGATGAGATTAAATCTTTGAAAATTGAAGTTGAACAATTGAAATCCTCTAGGGATGAGGATGTAGATGATTTGTATGTTGAGATGCTAGAAAATGAGAACAAATCATTGAAGAGTGAAGTTGAGAGACTCAAGAGTATTCTTGAGAAGTTCTCAACAAGCTCAAAGACCTTAGACATGATCTTAAATGCCCAAAGGGCAGTCTACAATAGGGTCGGTATTGGTTACCGACCCAAAGAACCATCATTTGTGTCTTTGATGTCTAGGACTGATATTAGACAATCTAAGACACCTAGAGTCCAAAGGAAAGTTGTCAAGGCATGGGTGCCTAAGTCTTGTTTAGTAGGTACTTTAGGTCCCAAGGTTTGGGTACCTAAAACTTCTATTTTTCGAATTGTGTAGGTTATGATTGAGGGGGAGCATCTATCAACTTGGTTCGTTGATAGTAGATGCTCCAAACACATGACCGGGGATAGATTATTGTTTACCATACTTCAAAGAAAAAGTAGAGGTAATGTTTCATTTGGTAACAATGGTAGTCTTAAGGTCATAGGAATAGGAGACATTCAAATATCCGAATGTCTTAGGATTAAGAATGTTCTTCTAGTCAAGGGGATGACATTTAATCTCCTAAGTGTCAGTCAATTGTGTGATGTGGGTTACACAATTGATTTTCAATCAAGTCAATGTCTAGTTAGACAACATGACAATGTTGACACGGTACTAGTAGGAACAAGAGTAGATAACATTTACCAAGTTTCTTTTAAAAGTGCTATTAATGTTTTTGCTAAGTGTCTCATGTCAAAAGAAGAGGAGTCCACCCTTTGGCACCGGAGACTAGCACATGTGAACATGAAGAATATCCGGAAGTTGGCCAACAAGGGACTAGTTCGTGGCTTACCAAGCATCAAGTATGAAAAAGAAAAGATTTGTGATGCATGTCAAATGGGTAAGCAAATAAAATCTGCACATAAAGGTAAAAGCGTTGTAAGTACATCTACCGCTTTAGATTTACTTCATATGGACTTGTTTGATTGTAGCACTATCATATCATTGAATGGAAGTAGATATTGCTTTGTTATCATTGATGATTTTACTAGATATACATGGACTTATTTTCTTAAATATAAGGACCAAACCTTAGATGTTTTCATTTCTTTTTGTAGAAGAGTTGAAAATGAAAAATCATCAACCATTAAAATAATAAGAAGTGATCATGGAGGTGAATTCCAAAACCAACGATTTTTAGAGTTTTGTCAAGATAGAGGGTATAGGCATGAATTCTCCACTCCTAGAACACCACAACAAAATGGTGTTGTAGAGAGGAAGAACCGTGTTCTACAAGAGGCTGCGCGAAGCATGCTTAATGAGTACTCACTACCGAACTACTTGTGGGCCGAAGCTGTGAACACGGCTTGCTACGTGCAAAACCGAGTCCTCATCCATAGGTTCTTAGGTAAGACTCCCCATGAACTTTGGTTTGGAAAACCACCTACGGTTAAACATCTTAGGGTGTTTGGTTGTAAGGTGTTTATCCTAAACACCAGGGACCACCTTGGAAAGTTCACGGCTAAGGCTGATGAAGGGATACTGGTCGGATACTCCTTAGTTAGCAAAGCCTACCGAGTCTACAATAAGAAATCTAGATTGGTTGAAGAATCTTCTGATGTGGTTTTTGAAGAAATTCCAAAAGCAAATGACCAATCAGAAAATGTAGAAGGAGTTCAACTCGAACTTAGGAGACTAAGTTTGAATGAAATTCCAATTGTTGTTGATGGTGATGAATCCGATGACGGTGAGCCTAGACAACCCATAGAACAACCAGATCCTGAGGCTGAGCTAATGTCTAGTGAAACCATTCAAGAAGCACCACCAACCCCAAGGTAAACTAGGTTAGCCTCTAGTCATCCCCAAGACCAAATTGTTGGAGATATCCACCATGGGGTTAGAACTAGATCATTCTTCCGGAATGAGGCTAATGAAGTTGCCCTAATTTCCGAAATTGAACCTAGGAAAATTGATGAAGCATTAAATGATCCCGATTGGGTCATTGCAATGCAAGATGAACTAGGTCAATTCGAAAGAAGTCAAGTTTGGGACCTAGTCCCTAGACCCAAGAAGACCACATTATTGGAACCAAATGGGTCTTCAAAAATAAGTTGAACCATAAGGGAGAAATCATAAGAAACAAGGCACGCTTAGTAGCCAAGGGCTACAGTCAAGTTGAAGGCCTTGATTATGATGAGACATATGCTCCCGTGGCTCGATTAGAGTCCATCCGATTGATGCTTGCATTTGCAGCGCATTGGGGTTTCAAGCTATACCAAATGGACGTCAAATCGACCTTTCTAAATGGTTTAATAAGGGAAGAAGTCTATGTCGAACAACCTCCGGGGTTTGAGAGTACCGAATTCCCAAATCACATATTTAAGCTCAAGAAGGCACTGTATGGCCTTAAACAAGCACCCCGAGTTTGGTATGAGCGGTTGTCGACGTTCCTAATTGAAAAGCTTTGTTAGAGGTCAAATAGACCCTACACTGTTTCTACGTAGAGATGGTGACAATATATTTGTAGCCCAAGTATATGTCGATGACATTATTTGTGGCTCAAACAACAAGGGTTGTTTAAATGAGTTCATTGGACACATGGAAAGTGAATTTGAAATGAGTCTAGTGGGAGAGTTGACTTTCTTCCTTGGACTTGAAATCAAACAAACCCGAGATGGGATCCATGTGCACCAATCAAAGTATACTCAAGAGATGCTTCGAAAATTCAATATGAGTGATTCAAAAGAGGTAATCACTCCTATGGCTACAAACACAAGATTAGACAATGATGAGAGTGGTAAACCTGTTGATCTAACTCAATATCGAAGCATGATAGGTAGTCTGCTATACCTCACAGCTAGTCGACCTGATATACTTTTCACTGTGGGTAAGTGCGCTAGGTATCAAGTTTGTGCCAAGGAATCTCACTTAATTGCTGTCAAGAGAATTTTGAGATACCTCAAGGGCACAATTGGTGTTGGTCTATCGTACCCCCGTACCGAATCATTTGACCTAATTGGCTTCACCGATTTCGACTATGCCGGATGCAAGTTGGATCAAAAAAGTACTAGTGGGGGTTGCCAATTTTTAAGATCATCTTTAGTTAGTTGGTCAAGTAGGAAGCAACATTGTGTTGCTCTCTCCACGACCGAGGCTGAATATATTGCTATGGGAGAGAGCATATCGTAATTGTTGTAGATGATTCATACTTTAGAGGACTATGGATTAAGCTACAAGGGAGTGCAAGTGTTGTGTAACAACATTAGCACAATCAACCTAACCAAGAATCCAGTCCATCATTCTAGGACTAAACATATTGAAGTGCGCCACCACTTCATTAGGGATCATGTTGCTAGAGGAGATGTTATACTCTCATATGTAGAGTCCAAATCAAATCTAGCAGACATTTTCACTAAACCACTCCCCGAAAATGAGTTTAGTTTCTTAAGAAGGGAGTTGGGAATGTGTCGCGCTTCATAGACATCAAAATGCATTCAAACCCCTTCATGATTATTTCTAATTGTTAGGATACAATTGGGTAACTTGGGGACATCTCACACAAATTATAAGGTTTACCAATACGTTTTTGTTTGCTAGAAATGGGGTGAGATGTTAGGATCAACTAAATTTCTCGAAATGTCATTGCATCCCTTGAGAAATTTGGTTGACGAGATAAAAATCACTTCGGTGACCAAGTATGGGGAAAACCAATGCATAACACATGTGTACTTGGCTCCATGATCATACTTGGACATTCCAATCAAGGAAACTTGATTGGAAACTTGAATTTGAAACAAACTTGTTTGAAATTGAGTGGGTGTTTGTTGATTGAGTTTGACTCCACTTGAGTGGAGCAAAATGATTGTTACATCCATAAGGACCTTTAATCCTTGTTTAGGGATCAATCATAGTCATGGGATCACTTCCAAGATTGATAAACTTCATCAGATCCCATCAGAAACCGTTTGGAAATCTGAAACTGAAAGTTTCAGATCGTATCAGGAATTTCAGGAAGCCTGATCGGTCACTGGACCGATCAGGAGTATGTCTGATCGGTCCAACGGACCGATCCAGCTCCTGTGCGAAAAATTATCAAAACCCTCTGTGTTGGCTTGGATCAGTCCCCGGACCAATCTGGCACCCTGTGGTGATCGGTCCACAGACCGATCAGAGGGCTCTCAGGGAAAAACCTCCAAACCTTCATTTACGAACATTGTCCAACAGTATGGCAAATCATTGAACACTATGACCTTCAATCCATTCTTTTCCTTGAGAGACCAATCAACTTTGATTTGGTCTCTAAATTCTATAATAACATGATCAGTGGTGAGGGTACGGGGTGGAGGACCCGTGTGGCCAGTGTCGACCTTGATTTTACTCTATCTACTTTCACTGCCTTTCTTGGTTGCCACCGGTCAGATAACAACTTCTCACTCTACCCTTACCTTCCTGATCCTCTTCCGGTTCCCTTTGATGGAGTCACTCCTGACTCCATCTACGAGTATTTTCTATGCCATCCTAGGCCAAGGGGTTCCGGTGAGCGTACCCGTGATTTTCCCACATTTGCTGCTCTTCGTCTTTCCCTTGATGATTATATTCTTTTCAAGATAATCACAAATTGTATTCTGCCTATCACTTCCAAACCTCTCAGTGAGATCCGTTCTTATCATTGTTTGCTACTCTATGCGATGCATCGCCATCTGGAGTATGATCTCACGACGTGCCTTATCTTTTCCATTATAGCGTATAGCAAGCTCGGACGGCGCACAGTCTACATGCCATATGGACACATTATCACTGATTGGCTCCAATCAGTCGGTATCGATGTGTCCAAGGGTCGGACGGTGTCGATGGTTCAACAAGACTGTCGACTTGGGAAACGTGCGTTTGCCAAGTCTGATATTGTTGTCAGACCTCAGGGCCAGGGTCTTATATGGAAGGATGGGCGGGGTCTAGGGGAGCTACCACGGGCGGCCCACGTACAGGTACCAGCAGCTCTGGCTGTACATCTTGAGGCGCCCGCTGCAGCAGACTATGAGTACAGTCTAGATCCCAATCTACGATGGCAGATCGCGGAGCTCGAGAAGTCCATGGACCATCGATTACACCTGTTGGAGCTCGGGCAGACGACATTTCAGACGGAGCTCCGATCCGAGATTTCTGGCCTGCGTGCCAGTCAGGAGGCGTATCAGTCTGCGATGCTGACCCAGCAACAGTCCTGGATCGAGGAGTGGCGCGTGTGGGCGGCTGGTCATCCATACCAGTCGGCCCTTCCTGGAGATGCTCCCTCTGGCAGTGCTACACTAGGGTCCTATATACCTGATGATACGACCGATGATCCGATGCAGGACGATGACCTCCCTGCTGAGCATTGATGATGACTTGACTTTGATGGTTTTTGTCCTGTATTTGCCTTGATTCTGATGCTTGATGATGCATCCTGATACTATGCTTACTGTTAGTTTCTTTGCTTGTTCATAAATTGCTATCATTATGTATGCCTCATTATGCGTTGCTATGATTTTGCTTAAGATGTCATGTTCATATGATACATATGATTGCTTTGCCATGTCTTATCTTTATCGTATGTTTTCATATGCTTTCAAAATTCAATCAAATCTTTTGTTATTTTGGGATACCCCTAGGGTTGAGGGGGAGTATATTTACACTTAACAACCCCTCTAGACCCTTTTCGATGTTCGACAAAGGGGGAGAGTGTGGTTGGTTAAGTTTAGGATGATCATGTTGTAGGGGAAGGATCCTGATTCCCCTATGATTCTGAAATTTGAGAAAATTGCTTCAAATCCCTAAATTTAAAATCGGGTTGTCAAACGACAAAAAGGGGGAGATTGTTGATGCAGTCTGACCCTGATTGTTGTTTTGGTGTTGACACCATTTTAGTTTAGGTTAATGATTATGATTATGATTAAGTCCTAATCGGGGATTAGGCACGAAGTGATTAAAATCCTAACCTGGAGGGTTAGGTGTGAAAAATCCTAGCTTGGAGGGCTAGGTGTAGAAAAGTCCTAACCTGGAGGGTTAGGTGTGGAAAATCCTAGCTTGGAGGGCTAGGTGTGGAAAAGTCCTAACCTGGAAGGTTAGGTGTGAAAAATCCTAGCTTGGAGGGCTAGGTGTGGAAAACTCCTAACTTAGAGGGTTGGGTGAAAAGTCCTAGCTTGGAGGGCTAGGTGAAAAGTCTTAACTTGGAGGGTTAGGTGAAAACTCCCAACTTGGAGGGTTAGGTGAAAAAGTCCTGGCTTGGAGAGCCAGGTCCTAGCATGGAGGGCTAGGTTGGATGAATTCCTAACTTGGAGGGTCAGGTTCTAGCTTGGAGGGCTAGGTTGGGTGAAACCCTAGCTTGGAGGGCTAGGTTGGAGCCCCTGGATCGGTCTGGTGACCGATCAGGGAAGTTGGCACGGTGCTCCTTCGGGGATCGGTCTGGTGACCAAACCAGTGATGACTGATCGATCTGGTGACCGATCAAGGAGTATGCGTTTCACTCACTGAACGGCTCCTGATCGATCTGGTGACCGATCAGGGAGCCCACAAGTGGGTTGAGTTCCCCTGCGGCTCTGCTCCTGATCGGTCCGGTGATCGATCAGGGAGCATCCAGTAGGTTTTTGGCAAACCTACTGATCGGCTCCTGATCGGTCTGGTGACCGATCAGGGAGAAACCGTGACCGATCAGACTGAACGATCAACTGTCGCGAGGTTTCTCACCCTAACCGATCAGGCTAAAGCCTGATCGGTCTGGGATCAGCCTGATCGGTCTGGTGGCCGATCAACTAGTGAATTCCTGGCAGGATTGTGGCAAGCTAATTTCCGGATCGATTTGGTGACCAATCTGGTGACCGGCCAAGGTAACCGATCATACGAGCTTGCGATCCCAAGTTTCTCACTGGGGATCGATCAGGTTGGAGCCTGATCGGTCTGGGATAGTCCTGATCGATCCGGTGATCGATCACTTTAATTTAAACGCGCTGTCAGAAGCTCTGATCGCGCCTGCTTCCACTGATACGCTACTGATGTCACTTTGATCTTCTCTGCTATTACTGATATAAGTTTGATTTCATTTGCTAATCCTCTGATTGAGTGTGCAGGTGACAGGGATGGATTGAAACACTCAAGGAGAGTCAATGAAGGCCTTTCCTTGGAGGAGGTTTGTCCATTTGCCATCTCAGGTTGCAACGGGCGCTGGCTGCTGACTGGAGCTAGTCTGAGGGAAGCTCAGGGAGTCCAGGAGAGCTCAGTGGTAGGCTGGGTGTTGCAGGTGAGCAGCTGGAGGCTGCAGTGAGATGGCGGTGACCTGGTGATCAGAGGGCTGGGACTTAAGGCTTGGTGGCGAATAAGTCCAGTAACGAATTTCTCCACGTTGTGTTTGTGCTTGTGCTCGTGCAATCTGTTCCATCATCTTGAGCAAGCAACTGCAATCTTTGAAGCAATCATCTGTTACTTGAGCATTGGGAAGAAGAGTCAGAAGGCTTGGCGAGTCCATCAGCGAGAAGACACGAAGAAGGGGATTCTTGCGTGAGATCTGCGCTATGTGGAGCTCGGGAGAAGTTTGTCTGAGTTCTTGCTGTCCTATGTGCTAAGTAAGATCTTTCTTATATTTCATTGTGCTTAAAACTCTATCTTTGTTGAAACGTTGTGGAGAGGTTACTCCACCGAGAAGGAGGTTGCTTACTCTCCGAATTTTTCCGGGGCTTGATCTGCTGACGATCAAGGGATCGCCCACCTTACGGGCACGCCAAGGAGTAGGGGCAAGTTATCCCCGAACCTTGTAAATCCTCTTGTTAGCGTTCTTGTTCTTGTGATTAACTTAGGGTTTAGTTTACTGCATACTCTGTTTTATTGCTTCCGCTGTGCTACTAAACCTTTGAGTCGTAGAAATTTCAAAAGCACTAAAACTTCAAGTGTCTGGTTATATTCACCCCCCCTCTCTAGTCATCCAAGGTCCAACAGATACAAGCGCCCAGGATGGCTATATGGGCGCCCGAGAGACCCTATATAAGGGTTGTTCAACTGAAGGCTCAAGCATTAATTTTACCATCTACTTTGCTTTTGTGTGCTGCGTGAAAGATCTTCCGACTACGCTGAAAAACTACTTCAATGATAACACATTGATTTTCTTAATTCTCAGTTGTCGGTATAGCTGTTTCTTTTATTAGTTGCATTGTACTTAAACTATTGTATTCATACTTTACAGATTGATAAAATTGCCCAAAGTAAATGGTCAAGGACCATGGGTCTTGGAGTAGGAGTTGTCACAAGACTTTGAAGCAAGTAAAAATAATCTTGTGTTAGTCATGTTGGTGCTAGAAGCACCAGATCAAACCTGATTTTGATAATGGCAAAGGGTTTAAAGTTAAGTATGCTTTTGAAACTAATATACTTTACTAAGTGTGCAAGAAAGTCCTAGTTTACCTAGGTACAAATTCTTGACCTACAAGGTTGACGACGAGTCTTGGTCGAGGACTGGGCATGAAGTCCTGGCCGAGGGTTAGGCATCGAAGACCTAGTCGAGGACTGGGCACGAAGACCTAACCGAGGGTTGGGTACAAAGACCTGCTTCGGAGGACTGGGCATGAAGACCTGACTGGGGGCCGAGCACCGAAACTTGATCCGAAAGATTGGGCATGAGTCTTAGCGGAGAGAGGACAACAGACAGAAGTAGGGACGGGTCGAGGTACGAACGTCTCAAGATCCGGAAGCCTCGGATGTCGAGAAAAGTCCAACCAGAGGTACCGGTTGGCAACAGGTAACTTCTCCAAAGTAGAGTAGGTGAGGGCGCATTCCCTGGAAGAGGGAACAGTAGGTGTCAGTCCGACCTAGGATTTTAGTTGAAATCTAAAGTCAGGATCGAACAACATTAGCCGTCATATATGTATTTGTATTTTATATATTTTGTATTGAGACTAACCTTGTGTTGCAGTTGAAGTATTTAGGGACTAGCAGCATCTTGGGCACCCGAGTGGACTCAGGCGCTCGAGAGGTCTCGGGCGCTCGAAAACACATGCACCTAAGAGGTCTCGGGCACCCGAGAACACAAGTGCCCGATAGGTCTCGGGCAGCCCTGTACAGATGACTCAGCTTGGGCGATGCTACATTGGCACGTGCTGGATGGAGTTGACACGTCAGCAACACAAGTGACCCATAGGCTCTCAGGCGTCAGAGAAGGATAAAATTTGCCCAGTCAGTGGACAGGATGCGGCTAGATCGTGGCAATTGGGGGAACACCTATAGGCACTCGGGTGCCCATATGCTTATATATAAGGGGTTTTGACCACATCCTCCAGACATCAAATTTCTACAACTTTCGTGCTCAAGTGTTCTGCTTTGAAGCGATCTAGAAACACTGAAACGCTACTCCAACAACAACGTGCTACTTCCATCTATTACTTAAAGAATTGTCAGTATAATTTGTTGTTTCTTTTGTACTTAAATTTATATTTTTGTAACAACTTTTTGCGACTTATAGAATTGCCTAACGTAAACGGTCAAGGATCGTCGACCTTGGAGTATGAGTCATCACAAACTCCGCATCTAGTAAAAATAAACGTGTTAGCGCTTGTTTGACTTGTGCTTGCTCTTTTCGCTGCATACATTATTTTTTGAATCCAAGAATTTTTGAAACACGATATTCACCCCCACCTCTATCGCTCTCTATGATCCCGCAAGTGGTATCAGAGCAGGGTTTGCTCAGATTCGGTGAAACCATCAATTGAGTCATTTTTTTCGGATTTTGTGCATTTCAAATTAATCAGAAATGGTATTCTTGCCTATTTTTGATATTTTTTTAGTTCGCAAGTTTTTTTTTGTTTCTCGAAGTTGGTGTAACACCACTCGAGATTTTTTTTCTTACATTTACTCTCGCATTGCTAATCCAAGACCAAGTTTTGACACATGCTTCCTTGTTTTTGTATTACAGAGCTCCTTCATACTTCCTCAATGGCCCAACAAGAAGGCTATAGCAATGCCCGCCCTTCTCTCTTTTCTGGAGAGGACTTCAGATATTGGAATAGCTGCATGGAAATCCACCTGAAAACTCAGGTGGACAAGTGGATTATTATCCAAGCTGGCCTCGAGATTCCAAGGAACTCACAAGGCGAGCTTCAGGGATAAAATGAATGGGACACAACTCTAAAAAAGAAGATAGAAGCTGATGCCAAGTACCCAAACTCTTCAGTGTCGCCTCACCAAAGAGGAACTCAACCACGTCAGACCCTTCAATAGTGCAAATAATCTATGAAATAAATTAATAGAACTTCACGAGGGGACCTCCGACATAAAGATTAGCAAGCGTGACTTGCTACTCAACAAGTTGTACAATATGAAGATTCAAGAAGGTAAGACTGCGGCACAACTACATGCTTGAATCCAGGAGTTAATGAACAATCTTCATACAATTAGCCACAATGTAGAAAATCGTGATATAGTAAGGTATGCACTAAACTTATTTCCAAGGAACACCTTGTGGGAATACATGGTAGATGCGTACAAGATTTCTAAGGATCTAGCTTCAATCAAATTAGATGAACTCTTTTCTGAATTCGAATTACATGAGCAAACTAATACTACACCAGCCGAGAGAGGTATCACTTTGGTTGTAGGGAAACTCAAAAAGAAAAAACTGCAACCTAAACCCAAGCTTGACTCCAACTCAGAGTCTGACATTGAAGACATGCATTACTCAAAACTAGTGAATCTAGTTCGAAGAATGTACAAAAAGAGCAAGGTTCAGAGAAAGAAGAAACCAGCTCAGTCATAAGATGATCCGACTGAACCAAGTACGAGCCAAAAGAACAAGATAGAAATCACCTGTTATGGATGCAATAAGAAGGTTCACTTCAAATCAGAGTTTCCCAACTTAATGGAAGTGAAAAAGCAACAAAGAAAGAAGGCGCTTCAAGCTACCTGGGATGAGTCTTCCTCAGAGGAGTCAAATGAAGAAGAACTGCCCCACTCGAACCTTCTCACGCTTACGACATCCGACGAACTTGACAACTAGTCTGAGTCAGAAGTAGAGCCAAAGCAAAGCAACATAACTGGAACGATCTTCTTATCGGAAAAGGTCAACTCACTGTAAGCGGTTACTCTGAACTTGAACTCTATAACCTTATATCTTATCTATCTCGCAAGTTGGCTAAATCCAACGTCCGGGTCAAGTCACTCCAAAAGAAGGTAAAAGCTCTCTTAAGGAGGAGTCTAACACAAGCACCTTGATTGAGACCGTTTAGGAATGAACCTCTACTCAAGTCCAACAACTTGAGGACGAGAATTCCTCCCTGAAAACTCAAGTCAAGGAACTTAGAGCAACCCTAGAGCGGTTCACATTGGGTTCCAAGAATCTTGACATGATTCTTCGAAAACAAAAGGTTGTTCTTAACTGATCCAGACTTGGGTATAGAACCAACTCACAATACAAATCTTACAATTCAATTGTCAATCAAAATAGCACCAGAGTCCAAGCATGGGTCCCTAAACTTAGCTTGACAAATCAAGTAGGACCAAACTGCAATTGGATCTCCAAGGACAAAATTCATGTCTTGTATGGTCCATATCGAGGCTTTAGTCTAGGGGAGCCAATAGAAGAACCATTTACATTATTAGATAAATTCTTTGCATTTTTGTAAAAATTTTCTTGAATGCTTGTTTATTTATTTTTCTACAAATTGCCATGCTTAGGAATAGAAATGGTTAGATAAGGACTAGACTTGATTAAAACTTGCACAACCTAGTATTTGTTGATACAGTCTGGCCCTGATTGTTGTTTTGGTGTTGACAACGATTTTAATTTAGGTTGATGATGATGATGATTATGATTAAGTCCTGATCGAGGATTAGACATGATTTGGAGGATTCTAGCCTGGAGGGCTAGGTGTTGGAAAATCCTAACCTGGAGGGTTAGGTGTGGAAAATCCTAGCTTGGAGGGCTAGGTGTTGGAAAAGTCCTAATTCAGAAAGGTTGGGTGAAAAGTCCTAGCTTGGAGGGCTAGGTGAAAAGTCGTAACTTGGAGGGTTAGGTGCAAATTCCCATCCTGGAGAATTAGGTGAAAAAGTCCTGGCTTGGAGGGTCAGGGGCCTAGCTTGGAGGGCTAGGTTGGATGAGGTTCTAACTCGGAAGGGTTGGGTGAAAAGTCCTAGCTTGGAGGGCTAGGTGAAAAGTCCTAGCTTGGAGGGCTAGGTGAAAAGTCCTAACTTGGAGGGTTAGGTGCAAATTCCCAACTTGGAGAGTTAGATGGAAAATCCTTAGCTTGGAGGGCTAAGGTGGATGGAAACTTAGCTTAGAGGGCTGAGTTTGAGTCCCTGGATCGGTCTGGTGATCAATCAGGGATTCTGGCACGCTGCTCCTTCGTGGATCGGTCTGGTGACCGATCCAGCGATGACTGATCGGTCGGGTGACCGATCAGGGAGCACACAGTGAGGTTGGGAACCTACTATGCTGCTCCTGATCGATCTGGTGACCGATCAGGGAGTATGCGTTTCACCCATTGACTGGCTCCTGATCAGTCTGGTGACCGATCAGGGAGCGAGCAGTGAGGTTGAGTTCCCTTGCTGAACTGCTCCTGATCGGTCTGATGACCGATCAGGTTTACTGTGCAGATCGTTCCGGAGAACGATCAAGCGTCGCAGGTTCCTCTCTATGATCGATCAGGACGGAGCCTGATCGGTTTGGTCAGGTTCTGATCGGTCTGGTGACCGATCAGGAGGCTGCCTGATCGGTTCGGTGACCGATCAGAAGGCTTAGCTTGCGAAACTTAGAAATCGCCCAATATAAGGGTGGATCGGTCCGGTGAACGATCCACGACCTGGGATCGGTCTGGTGATCGGTCCAGGAGAATCTCAAAGAAATCGCGATTTCTAATTGAGCGTTGGGGATCGATCAGGACGAAGCCTGATCGGTCTGGTGACCGATCAGGAGGCTCTCTGATCGGTCCGGTGACCGATCACTTTAATTCAAATTGCATTGTCAGACGCTCTGATCGCGTCTGAACACAACCGATTCGCTGCCACTTTCCTCTGATATTTGATATGCTGTTTGATTTGCTGTTCTAATACTCTGAGTAAGTTTCAGGTGATAGGGGAGGATTCAAACACTCAAGGAGAAGTCAAAGAGAGCTTTCCTTGGAGCAGGTTTGTCCCTTTCTCCACACAGGTTGCAACGGCTGGATGCAGGACTGAAGCTGCTGACTGAAGCTTGGCTGAGGGAGCTCAGGAAGTTCAGTTAGGGTTCAGTGTAGCTGGCGCGTTGGCAGTGAGGCAGCTATAGGCTGCTGGAGATGAGATCATCTGTTGCTTAGCGGAGAAACAAAAGGAACGAGAGTTGTAGTGTTCAGTAACAATTTGAGTCTTGTGCGCTTGAGTTCCTGCGTTTTGTTTTTGCTCCACATTAAGCTTGCTGTTCTTGAGTTCTTCAATCATTCTGAGCAAGCTATTGAGAAGCAATCATCATACTTGAGCGCTTGAAGGAGAAAACAAGAGGCTTGGAGTCCGACAGTGGGAAGACACGGAGAAGGGTTCTGCGTGAGATCGCCACTGGGTGGAGCTCAGGGAAGCTTGCTGTGTTTTTGTCCTTGCTAAGTGGTTGAGTAAGATCCTTCTTGTTGTTTCTTTGTGCTCATTCTATATCATTGTTTGAAACACACTGTGGGGAGGTTTTTCCACCGAGAAGGAGGTTGCTTCATATCCGGTGATCACCGGGGCTTGATCTGCCGACGATCAAGGGATCGCCCACCTTAAGGGCACGCCAAGGAGTAGGGGCAAGTTATCCCCGAACCTTGTAAAATCTCCTTGTTAGTGATCTTGCTAATCTTGCTAGTTAGGTTTTGGTTTTAGTTTCTGCAAGTTTTGGTTTCCCATACTTCCGCTGTGCTATTAATAACTTCAAGTGCAGAAATTTGATAACTCTTCTAAGAAGAAGCGATTGGCTATATTCACCCTCCCCTCTCTAGCCATCTCGTTCCCAACAGTATTAGGGTGCGGCGAGCTGATAGTACATTAGAGAAGTCTGTCTAAAGAGTCAGGTAGGGTAAAGAGTACCTTATTTGATCTTTTTAGCCCGGTGGAACTAACCGAAGCTACCATGCCACGTCCTCGACTAGTTAGACCACTATTTCTCAAAGAGTAACTTAAAAATATAATTTCTTTAAAAGGCTTTGTCTACGAAAGGGTCATTGTTCCAATACTCAAGAAGACCCCTATGCCTCGCCAAGACCAGGAAACCAATTATTAAAATTTATTTTTAATTTATTACTTGTTAAACTTGAATCTAACTCAAGGTTCAATCAAATCGTTGATTTCACTTAAAATCAAAGATAAAATTTTTATACATCTCATAAAATAGATAAAATTTTCTTATTTTGATACTTAGGAATGGGTGAGATGTTCAGGATCTAAAAGAATTAGCCCAACCCAACTAGCATAACAAACCTAACCAATTTAACTTTTTATTTATCAAACCTAATTTAAAACTTTACACTATTCAAACTTAACTTAATAAAATTTTTTATACTAAACATTTTTTTAAAAAAACTTAATACAATTTTCAAATTTAATTCAAACTTAATTTAATAAAATTTTTAAACTAAACCTTTTTTTAAAAAAACTTAATAAAATGTTCAAATTTAATTCAAACTTAACTTAATATAATTTTTTAAACTTAACAAAATTTTCAAATTTAATTTAAACTTAACTTAATAAAAATTTTTAATCTAAACATTTTCTTTTAAAATTTAACAAAATTTTCAAATTTAATTCAAACTTAACTTAGTAAAATTTTTAAACTAAACCTTTTTTTTTTAACTTAACAAAATTTTCAAATTTAATTCAAACTTAACTTATTAAATTTTTTAAACTAAACTTTTTTTTAAAAAAACTTAACAAAATTTTAAATTTAATTCAAACTTAACATAATAAATTTTTAAAACTAAACCTTTTTTTTTTAAACTTATCAAAATTTTCAAATTTAATTCAAACTTAACTTAATAAAATTTTTAAACTAAGCTTTTTTTTTAACTTAATAAAATCTTCAAACCTAACTTAATAAAATTGTTAAATTAAAATTTTCTTTTAACTTAATAAAATTTTCAAACTTAATTCAAGCTTAACTTAATAAAATTATTAAACAAGTTTTTTTAAAAATAAATTCTTCAAACTTAACTAAATTTCTCAAACAATACTTGGAATCCAACTAATCAGATCAAATTGTTTAGATTTAAATTTGTCTCACAAATACAACCACAGGCTTAACATGATTGATAATCTAGACATGGTGAGATAGACTAGGCAGTAAAACTCAATCAATCTATTCTTATACTTCTACAAATATAGATCCAAATTAGGGTACTTTATGTGTAGGAACATAAAGATTTGGATCAGTGGATGTTGGATAGTGGGTGCTCTAGACATATGACTGGAAACAAATTAAAGTTCACGAAAATCAAATACAAGAATCTAGGTTCAGTTGCATTTGACAACAATGCTATACTTAAGGTAATTGGATCAGATAATATTGAACTAAACTCTGACTTTACTATTAAGAAACTACTATTGGTTGATCAATTTAAGTTTAACTTGCTTAGTATTAGTCAGCATTATAATACTGGTTATGTAATTACTTTTTCCAATATAGACTGCTTGATTAGGAATATAAAAGACCCAAAAATAATCCTTAAGGTAATTAGATAAAATAATATTTATGTTATTAACCTACCCTCTTCACCTAAATGCTTTTTAATCCAATAAGAAGAAACTAAATTGTAGCATAAAAGACTAAGTTACACCCAAGTAAAATTGATTTCAAAACTATGTCAAAATAGACTGGTTAATGGTATACCTAAACATAGAAATTTTGAAAACTCAATTTGTAACCTATGTCAACTAGGTAAACAAACCAAGTCTACTCACAAACCCATCCAATCAGATCTAACTCAAACCACACTTAAGCTCCTACACCTAGACCTATTTGATTCTCATGGAGCCAAGTACTAAGTGGAAATCAATACTGCTTAGTGATAATTAACGACTACTCTAGATTCACGTAGGTTAAATTCTTAAAAACTAAAGATGAAACCTTTACTTTATGTAGAGTAATTGAAAATGAAAAAGACACTAAAATTAAAAGAATAGGAAGTAATCATGGGAGAGAATTTGAAAATCTAAAGTTTAATAATTTCTACAAAATAAATGGCTATATACATGAATTTTCTTTCTCTATAACTCCCTAATAAAATGGTATAGCTGAAAGAAAAAATAGGACCCTTCAAGAAACTGCTAGAACTATGCTTAATGAATATAACCTATCAAACAAATTTTAGGCAGAAGGAATAAATATAGCTTGTTATATCCAAAATAGGGTCCTAATAAACAAAAGATATGATAAAACACCCTACGAAATATATTATCACAAACTACCTAACCTATACTACTTAAAAGTTTTTGGGTGTAAAGTCCATATCATAAACACTAAGGACTACTTAAGTTAATTTCAATCTAAATCAACACCTGAAATCTTTGTAGGATACTCAACCACAAGTAGGGCATATAAGGTCTATAACAAACATACTCTTAAAATTGAGGAAACCACAAATGTAATATTTGATGAAGAAATAGTACCTAACCTAACCAATTCACCTAACTTAACCAATCAACCTAACCTCACCAACGAACCTAACTTAATCAACCCACCCAACTTACCTAACGTAACCAACTCAAACCAAAACTTAGAATATGTAGAATCAATACCTGAATCTAGTTAACCCAACCAAATGAACCAATTACTGAACCAATTGAACCATCATCTAGGATAAGGTTAAATTACACAACTAACCAAATTTTAGGTGACCCAACCTTAGGTGTTAGAACTAGATCATCATATAGAAACCTAAGTCAGATTGCCTTGTTTCTAAGATTGAACCTAAGTCAATAGAAGAAGCCTTACCTGACCCAGATTGGATTATAGTGATGAAGGAAGGAAGAACTAGCCCAATTTGAGAGAAACCAAGTCTAGGACTTAGTACCAAAACCAGAAGGTAAGATCATAATAGACACTATGTGGGTTTTTAGAAATAAGTTAGATGATAAAGGAGAAATAGTTAGAATAAAGCCCGTTTAGTAGCTAAAGGGTTCAGTCAAATTGAGGGATTAGACTATGATGAACCTATGCACCTGTAGCTAGACTTGAATCAATTAGAATGCTTTTAGCCTACGCAACCCATAAGGGATTTAAGTTATAACAAATGGATGTTAAGTCTGCCATCCTAAATGGATTTATAAAAGAGGAAGTATATGTAAGTCAACACCTAGGTTTCGAGGACTTAGACCATCCTAGCTTTGTCTTTAAAATTAAAAAGGTCTTATATGGACTAAAACAAGCACCTAGAGCCTGATATAAAAGTTTGTCCACTTATTTAGTTTCTAAGGGGTTTAACCAAGGGCAAATTGACCCAACCTGATTTGTTAAAACCCTAGAAGATAATATATTTATAGCCTAAATTTATGTGGATGATATTATTTTTGGCTCAACTAATACAACCTTTTTAAAAGAATTTATAAAAGTAATGGAAAGTGAATTTGAAATGAATTTAGTAGGTGAGCTAACATGTAGGACCGGTGCCGTCGATAGAGGGGGGGGGGTGAATGTCGACCGTAAATCTTTCTCGCGGAAATCGTAAATTCGTTCTAGACTCAGAGCGTTAGTGTAGCGGAAAATAAAACAGAAGGAATAAAAGCAAGACAACGGACACGCGTGATTTATTTACTTGGTTCCCGACCCCCTAGGGTCAGTACGTCCAAGGCCTATGTACTCGGCGTGAGTCCACTATTGACCTCCTTTCTATAATTTTCGGAGGCAGAGAAAACCCGTCTTATAGTTGATAATTACAAGCACAAATATAGAAAATTAAATGCAGAATAATATAAAGCAAACCGAACAGAACAAGGTTTGAAGCTTGGCTGATCTGGACCTCCGAAGTGCTGTGCACTTCCTCTTGGAGCCTCTCGGTCGTAGAGCCTCGTCTTTAGCGCTTTGTCGTCGGTCAGAGTGCTCAGAATCATTCCGAAATGTTGTGACTGAAGCAAGGGGTCGATACCCCTTTTAAAGGCTTCATTCAGGCGCCTGTGACGATGGGGGCGCCCCAATAGACTTGGTCAAACTTTATCCCCGCGCCGAACTCGCCGCAGCTGATAAAATCTCTGACCAAGGCACCCTGGACCTCCTGGCCACCTGAGTGAAGGCTTATCTATGTTTCGAACTCGAAACAGCAAATACAACTTTCAACTTGGGCGCCTGTATCATCCCGGGCGCCTGAATGGTAGCCTATTCTGCCTTCTTCACGAAACTGCATCTTTTGCTCTTTGGCCTGGGCGCCTGGATCCTACTGGGCGCCTGACTTTAAAGCTTCCAGCCCAAGCTGGTTTTTGTTCTTTGATCTGGGGCCCCCATCAATAGGGGCGCCTGGCTTGGCAGGTTTCCAGCCATTTGCCTGCTTTGTCTCCGGTTCTTGGTACCTGCAAGATACACAAATACAAAGCAAATATACACACAATATTAGCCTTAAGGATTTGGTTCGAACTTCGGATTTTCACAAACCCTAGGTTGAACTGACGCAAGTTCCACCCCCGAGAACGCGCCTTTCACCTACTCCATTCAGGAGACGGTTGCCACCCCAGTCCTTCGGGTGGACTTTTGCTTAGCCTCCGATACTCCCGGATCTCGAGACGTCCAAACCCCGACCCGTCTCTACTTCTGTCCTTAGTCATCGCTCAGCTAAGTTGCTCAGTCCCTCGGACCAAGACTTCGTGCCCAAACCCTAAGTCCAGGACTTCGGTGCCCAACCCTCGGCCAGGTCTTCGTGCCCAATTCCTCGAACCAGGTCTTCGGTGCCCAACCCTCGGTCAGGTCTTCTTGCCCAGTCCTCGACCAGGACTTCGTGCCCACCTTCCGAGTAGGTCTTCGGTGCCCAGCCCTTTGCTAGGACTTAGTGCCCAATCCATGATCAGGACTTAGTGCCCAATTCTTCGAACCAGGACTTATTGCCTAGATTTACTAGGACTTTGGTCCATTTTGTTACTCCTCTCTTAACTCCCCTTCTCTTGTTTAATGTATCACTGACTTAAGTATATTGTCAAACATTAAAACACTTAGAGGAGGACATCACTGATGCAACTTGCACCAACAATCTACCCCTTTTTGATGTTTGACAATATCTTAAGTTAGATCGGTTGAAAGGGCTAAACTTTAACTATTGGGATCAAATAAAAAATGATCTAAGTTTTGAAAGTCCATTTTGATCCTCTAGGGAAAATAGGAAAAAATTTCTAACTTTCACTCTCCTCCCTTTTTGAAAAACATTTTGATTAAAATTTTTTTGATCCTTTGAGAGAAAAAAAAATTGTTTCTAACTTAAGGCACATCTCTCCCCTTTTGTCATACATAAAAAAAAATCAAGGATTCTTGCACCAACAATGGAAACATTTTGAAAAATATTTGAGCTTAATTTGAAGAATTAAGTACTTTTTGAAAAATATTTGAATTTTGAAAAATTATAAGTATTTGGAAAAAACTTAGAATTTTTGTAAAGTATAAGTACTTAGAAGAATCTTATTTTTAAAATATTTTACTTGACTTGGTTTCTTTTCCAGTCTGACATAATCCTAGGAAACCTTGTTGACTACAAGGACATTTTCCTAAGTGTCTGGAAAATTCTCCAATTTCAAGTAAGTACTATTTCTGAACAGAATTTTGATAAGCAAAAAAAAAAAATGATAGTACTTTGAAAATATATGTAAGTACATTTTTGAAGGTTCAAGTACTTTTGAAAAATCTTTATTTTTAAAACACAATATTTTACTTGACTTGGTCTATCTTCCAGTCTAACACAATCCTAGAAAACCTTGTTATTACAAGGACATTTTCCTAAGTGTCTTGGAAAATTTCCAAACTCAAGATAACATTATTTCAAATTGATTAAAACCAGATAAATTTTTAAAAATAATATTTTTAAAGAAAAATTATTAAAGTGATAGTATTTGAAAGGATACTTATGTTTTCAAAAGGATTTGAAAATACCGTGCATGAAAACATTTGAAGTATTCAATAATTCTTTTAATTTGACCTCCCCTACACTTGACCCAGTCCTGGGAAGCTTGTTGACCACAAGTACTCTTCCTCTGAGTCTTTAGGATTTGGTTCAGATTAAAAAGAATTATTTAACAATTTCAAAAAATAAATGATTACCAAAAAACTTTTCTGAAATTCTTCTTTTGACTCAGACTCCCCTAAATTTGACACATCCTAGGAGTCCTTGAAGATCATGAAGTGGACCTTCCTCTGTGTCTTTAGGGTTTATCAAAATCAAACGAGATATAGGCATAATTTTTTTAAAACATAAGCCATTTTCTAAAACACAAGTGATAATGATTTAAAGCGCAGTTTTCGAAAATTATTAAAAAACTCCCCCTGTACCCGACACCGTTTGACTCTATCTAAGTGCCTAAGGGACTTTTAGTGTTGTCCTAAGAGGCTTGTGTCTAATCGTGTGGGTCAAACAATTTTCAAAAGGGTATAATTTTTGAAAACATATAATATATTGGCAATCAGACAATCATGAAATCCATAAAAACATTATTATGTTAAAGCACTATTTTGAAAATATATTTTTAGAAAGTATTCTAACAATTTTGAAAAATATTTTTCAATTTATTAGTCCTTAACATCTCACCCATTTTAGATGTCTCAATATAACAAGCATGGTTGCTTTATGGGTGTATTGTGAGATGTTTGAATCATTTTTCTTAATTTATTATTAAGTCTAAGATTTAATTGAAACTTGTGTTAGATTCAAATCTGACAATAATAAAGTGAATTTGATTTTCAGTAATTGGCTTCCAGGTCTTGGCGATGCACTAGGCCTTCTTTGGCCGTAGTCTTATTGGATCATTAACCCTTTCCTTGACAAAACCTTTTATAGAAAATTCATCTTCAAGTTACTTCTTGAAAGATTTTGGTCTAACTAGTTTAGGTTTTGGATCGGTAGCTTCGGCTAGTTCCACAAAATGGCTTCCCTAACGTACTATCATCTCACCTCCACCTAATACTAGGTTGATCAAGTTTCAATTAAACTTTTTCCTATAATCGTTCAAAGTTATGCACAAAATTTAAATATGAATGACATGTCATATATTAAAAAAAATTACTGATGCATGACATGACAGTTATGCATGAGTCAAATAAGTCAACTGGCATTTTAATTAAGTTTCTAAAAATGTATCAAATATCCGATTTGATACATGTCGTGTGAACCCACAAATATGTCAACCCACTTTGACATATTTAATTTTATTAAATTAATTGTTGTGGTTTGGGTAATACTTTATTTTAGTTCGAGTTTAAGTTATTTAATAATGAATTGGTTAATTAAGTTAAATTAAATTAATTAAGGATTGAATTAATTTGAATTGATTTGAATTAACTAAGGGTTGATTAATTAAGAATTAATTAAGGTTTAATTGAATTAATTTGAATTATTTTGAATTTGATTTGATTAAGATTTAATTGAATTAATTTGAATTTGATTTAATTAAGAATTAATTGAATTAATTTGAATTTGATTTAATTAAGATTTAATTGAATTAATTTGAATTTGATTTAATTAATATTTAATTGAATTAATCTGAATTAATTTGAATTTGATTAAATTAAAGTGAGGATTAATTTTGAATTAATTAACTTTAAAGTTCAGAATTAATTGATCTTAGAACTAAAGGATTAAGTTAAGTCTTAAAAATTAATATTTAATCAAAGTTTTTAAGGTTTATCTTGATTTAATTTTCATGATTTCTGATTTGGTCAAAAGTTGTGGGTCTAATTTCATCATCTTCATTATTTCAAAAATATCTGATTCCCTTACTATTTCTTCTTTATTTATTTTTCAAGTGTTTCTAATAATTCTGGTTTATTTGAAACTTTGTGAACTTTATTGACTATGGCCTTAATCTTAGAAAATTTCATCTCCTCCTCAAAATTAGATCTTTCAATATCCTCAAAGTAGGAGGAGTAATATGGGCCACTAGTTAATATTTCAGGATTATCCAAGGGAATTGTTAAATTATAATCTAAAGAGACATTATATCCAGAAATATCTTTACTAATTTCAGAGTTATCTTTAGAATTATCTTTGAGATTTTCAAATTGAATTCAGTCTTATCCTTAAGATTTTCAAATTTGAATTCAGTGTTATCCTTAGGATTTTCAAATTTGAATTCAGTATTATCCTTAGGATTTTCAAATTTGAATTCAGTTTTATACAAAAGATTTTCAAATTTGAATTCATAATTATCCGAATTAAAATTGTTAGAGTTTTCAGTATTAATTTCAAAATTAATAACATTAAAATTATCAGATCTACTTTCAGAATTAAAATTAAGATTAATTTCAGAATTAATTTTATATATTAATTTATTTGTATTGATAATTAAAGAGTTAATTTTTGATAGTTTATTACTGTCTACATTATCTAGTTGATCATGCAAGACATTAATTTGCCTATTTACACAATTTAATTTTTCAAAAAATTATCTAAATAATTTACATAAGAAAGTGCAGGAGATTTAAAAATTTTCAGAAAATAAATTTTACGTACCTTTGCCGGATACTTGTTTTTGTAATGTTCGTATTTTCCGCATTTGAAGCATCGTACGTGACTTTTGTCTCTCCGGATTCCTGGCGCTGGTGCCTCCTTTGCCGCCAGTGAGGATCGATTCTTACGAGTAGGACACTGATTTTTATAGTGCCCTCTCTCCCTGCACGTGAAGCATATGATATGTAATTTAAAAACAGACATTAAAAAATTGTACCTGATTCACCCCTGGGCACCCCCTCAACTCCTAGCGTCGTTGCTCCGTCGGCGGTTAGTCCGGTGAAGAGCGGTCTGGCTCTGATACCACTTGTAGGACTGGTGCCGTCGATAGAGGGGGGGGGTGAATATCGATCGTAAATATTTCTCGTGGAAATCATAAATTCGTTCTAGACTCAGAGCATTAGTGCAGCGGAAAATAAAACAGAAAGAATAAAAGCAAGACAACGGACACGCGGGATTTATTAACTGGTTCCCGACCCCCCAGGGTCAGTACGTCCAAGGCCTATGTACTCGGCGTGAGTCCACTATTGGTCTCCTTTCCGAAATTTCTGGAAGCGGAGAAAACCCGTCTTACAGTTGATAATTACAAGCACAAATATAGAAAATTAAATGCAGAATAATAAACAGCAAACAGAACAGAACAAGGATTGAAGCTCGGCCGATCTGGACCTCCGAAGTGCCGCGCACTTCCTCCTGGAGCCTCCATGTCGTAGAGCCTCGTCTTTAGCGTTTTGTCATCGGTCAGAGTGCTCAGAATCATTCTGGAATGTTGTGTCTGAAGCAGAGGGATAGAAGTCCCTTTTATAGGCTTCATTCGGACGCTTGTGACGATGGGGGCTCCCCTATAGACTTGGTCAAACTTTATCCCCACGCCGAACTCATCGTAGCTGATAAAATCTCTTACCAGGGCACCCTGGACCTCCCGGGCGCCTGAGTGAAGGCTTATCTATGTTTCGAACTCGAAACAGCAAATACAACTTTTAACTTGGGCGCCCGTAATGTAACGCCCGAAAATTCTCAAACCTAATTTTAGAAATATCCTGGAATTAATTCTGAATTTACGGATATTTTTATAGAATTTTTTCATGGACAAATAAGGCAAAAATGAATAAAAATAGATTGCGCAGCAAAAAAATTTAAGTGGAGTTTGAACCCTGGACTACCATGAGAAGAGAATAGACTTACCAAGAGGGCTAACCTGTTTTCGTTGAAATAGAATAGAGGGAAGGATAAATAAGGTAAAGTTAGTTAAATTTTTTCCATAAGTATAAAAGGGAAACTTAGGGTTTTTATATTCATTCTTTTCCTCACATTCTCTCATCGCTGACACCCCCTCTCTCTTGGCGATTTTCTTCCTCTCCCTCTTTCGAGTCTCTCTCTCTCTCCCTCACTCACGGCAAAACCAAAGAGGAGGTCCAAGGGCTTGTGTTGGGCAGATTCAAGAAGGAGGACACGCGAGGAGAACGCCAAGGAGCAAGAAGAACGTCGAAGTTCGACGTTCCCTCGGAGATTTCATATTATATTCGTAAGAAAACCTAGCGTAGGATAAGTATCCCTCACCTGCAGTATAAGTAGTTTCGGTTGACTTTTCGTATGCTTTATTTCCTTGTATGTATGTTTTGCGATTAGGGATCATAAATTATGAACAAGTGTGTTGTATTACCCTTCAGTTTTGGGTCAAGGAGCACGTTAGGTGATTGTTAAATTGTTCAGTTCAGTTAATGCTATAGAAAGCATTAAAGAATAGAAATTCTCGCTTCAGTTTATGATTGAGACCAAGGTCCAACGGGATGGGCTCCTAGTTGCCCCTAGGTTTAGATAACCTAGTAAAAGCAAGAATCAGAAGAAAAAAAAAGAAAAGTATAAAGGAACTATTTTATTTTCAGTTGGCATTGTACCAGACTTCGGTCCAGAGATGGGCTCCAAGTTGCCCCTAGGTTCAGATAACCTAGTATGGGATGGGATCCTTAGTTGCCCCTAGGTTCAGATAACCTAGTAGAACCCTAATGGATTTGGGATTAGCTACCTCAGATTTATTAGGGATGCGCGCACAGCTGGTACAATGTCGGGCCCACAGCAGTTGATTATTATTTTCACCTACTATATGTATGTAGTTTTCAGAAATGCATTTTTAGCATGTGGTGAATTTAATAATTGGTTTTATGTTATTTAGTTTCAATTCCGGTTCGAATATGTATGTCATGTTATAGCTTAGTTTTCAGCTTCAGTTCAGCATAGGTCATGTGTCAGTTATATTCCATGACATTTTATGACATGTATTTTAGCATGAGCATAGCATGATTATTTATGAACACGAGCATGTATTTATATGACATGTTTTGAAAAGCATAACCTGAGATTTTATAGTTTTGTGAGGCTAGATGGTACTTACTAAGCTTTATGCTTATTAGTTTGCATTTCCTTATACTGCAGATACAGGTAAAGGAAAGCACTAGTAGCGGAGGCGGCGGGCTTGATGCAAAGTGTGTGTGGCGGTGGAGTTGGAATAAAAGTCTTCGGAACTTGCAAAGCATAGAAATAGTCTTTATTATGCTTCTTTTAGTTGTTCCGCAATAGGTTACGTGAACCATGTATGAGCTTGATTGGACTAGTTAGTTGTGGTGCCTAGCATACTTAAGGTAGTTTATTTACATGTTCTAATATTTGTTTGGTGAATGTTGAAGGTCATGGGTTAATACTTGTGATATGGTAATTTAGATCCATGCTTAAGCTTTAGGAGTAGGAACTTGATACTTCTGATCTACATGCTAAATTCTTAGGATATGCTTGTTCTAAGATTAATGCACCATATAGAATGACATGTAGTAGCTAAGGATGCCTTTAGATATGGAAAATGAATAGTTCCAATAAGAAGTTGATACAAACTTGGCACATTCATGTTTATGCTTCTACATGTCGCTTTTATGATTTCTAAGTTGCTATTCTTGCTAGAAACCCTCCAAAACATGTATCAAATGCCCTAGAATCATTGTAGACCTGTCAGGAAGCTTAAATATGAATTTATGGAGCATTTGGTTCGGAGTAGGTCGACTTTTGGCACATTCTGAAACTCTGAAATCTGGGTTCTCAGAACTACCAGTCGACTAGAAAAACACCAGTCGACTGGTGTCGGGCACAGAAACATTCTGTGGCCTGACCAGTCGACTGGCATATAACAGTCGACTGGTGCTGTGTAAAACAAAAAGGGGTGTAGAGCCGCTGGTTAGTGCTTTAGACATGCAACGCAGAGGTTGGGGGATCGAATCCTGGCCAAGCTAATAAAATTAAAGTTTTTGTTTTATTTTGGCTAGTTAGTACTTTCAACATGATTATGAATTGTTAGTTCAGTAAATAGCGAAATAAGTTTTTAAAAATTCTCCCAGTTGGTTTAGCTTAAATGAAAATAAGGATCATAAATCAGTTAGTCAGCCAGTTATTAGTAGCAATCCGCCTTAAAGCCATAGTACCAGAAGGCGGGTTGTTACACGTATCATCTCGGGCGCCTGAATGGTAGCCTATCCTGCCTTCTTCACAAAACTGCATCTTTTGCTCTTTGGGCTGGGCGCCTGGATCCTACTGGGCGCCTGGCTTCAAAGCTTCCAACCCAAGGCTGGTTTTTGTTCTTTAATCTGGGCGCCCCCATCAATAGGGGCGCCAGGCTTGGCTGGTTTCTAGCCATTTGCCTGCTTTGTCTCCGATTCTTGGTACCTGCAAGATACACAAATACAAAGCAAATATACACACAATATTAGCCTTAAGGACTTGGTTCAGACTTCAGATTTCCATGAAATCCTAGGTTGAACCGACGTAAGTTCCCACCCCCGAGAACGCGCCTTTCACCTACTCCATTCAGGAGACGGTTGCCACCCCAGTCCTTCGGGTGGACTTTTGCTTAGCCTCCGATACTCCCGGATCTAGAGACGTCCAAACCCCGACCCGTCTCTACTTATGTCCTTAGTCATCGCTCAGCTAAGTTGCTCAGTCCCTCGGACCAAGACTTCGTGCGCAAACCCTAAGTCCAGGACTTCGGTGCCTAACCCTCGGCCAGGTCTTCGTGCCCAATTCCTCGAACCAGGTCTTCGGTGCCCAACCCTCGGTCAGGTCTTCTTGCCCAGTCCTCGACCAGGACTTCGTGCCCACCTTCCGAGCAGGTCTTCGGTGCCCAACCCTTTGCTAAGACTTAGTGCCCAATCCATGATCAGGACTTAGTGCCCAATTCTTTGAACCAGGACTTATTGCCTAGATTTACTAAGACTTTGGTCCATTTTGTTACTCCTCTCTTAACTCCCCTTCTCTTGTTTAATGTATCACTAACTTAAGTATATTGTCAAACATTAAAACACTTAGAGGAGGACATCACTGATACAACTTGCACCAACATAACATTCTTCCTACGACTCCAAATTAAACAAACAAAGGATAGAAATTATATTCTTCAATTTAAATATGCTAAAGAATTAATTAAAAAATTTAGAATGGAAAATTCTAAAAAATTAACACCCCTATGACAACTAACATAAAATAGATAGTGACTCAGAAGGAAACCCCTATAGGCAGCTTACTTTTCCCTAATACTAGTAGACCTGATATTTTATTTGTAGAAGGAATTTGTGCTAGGTACCAAACTTGTGCTAAGGAGTCTCACATAAGTGCTGTTAAAAGAATATTTAGGTATATTAAAGGTACCCTAAATGTAGAAATTTTGTATTCTAGAACTCCTAATTTTGACTTACTATGTTCCTCTTACTTAGATTATGCAGGCTGCAAACTGGATAGAAAAAGTACTAGTAGAAGCTATCAAATGCTAGGTCACAGCTTAGTTAGTTGGTGTAGTAGAAAGTAACACTGTGTTGCATTATCAACAATTGAAGCTGAATACATAGCCTTAGGAGAATGTGTAGCTTAACTATTATAATAATGCATACTCTTGAGGACTTCCAACTAACCTACACTAACACTAAGGTTTATATTGATAAAATTAGCTCAATTAATCTTACAAAAAACCTAATACACTATTCTAGAACTAAACATATTGAAGTAAAACAATACTTTGTTAGGAATCACGTGGCTAGAGGTGAAATTGTACTTACACACATAGAGTCCAAGTCTAACCTAGCTAACATTTTTACTAAACCACTCCCTGAGTCTGAATTTAGTTCACTAAGAAGGCAGCTAGGAATGTGCTCAGTAGAATAGTTTTTATTTCTTTTATTCTGCTTAATTATTCTTCGTTAAAATTATCCTTTTCCATAACTATTTTTTTTAATTCATGTTTTTTTTAAGTTTTTAAAAAAAGATTTACTCTATTTTTTGTACTTAGTTTTCAAAAACAATACCCCCTTGAAAACTAGGGATTTCTTCGTTATGGACTTAACTTAGGCTTAACCCCTAGTTTGCATAATCCTATAGATTTAGAAGCTAGCATCTCCCAAGCACATTAGGGATACCTTGCTTGACAACTTAGACTGGGTGAGATGCTTAGGTCTATGCCTTGACTAAAAGATGCTTTAAGTCAGTGCATCAATAGTAGTCGGGGCAATAAATACAATTGAACATCAATCAAGTAAAGTAATCAAGCTTAGCATATCTAACTTGATCAGGCTACTTAATTTGACTAACCCAAGTGAAAGCCACTATTTTATAACAGTTGATAAGTAACAAAGTGGGTTAGATATGGGACCAAGGATTGATTTTTTTTTGTTTATTGCTTGTTTACTTTTCTATATTTGGACTCAAATCATGCTAGGACTCAAATGGGTGAATTAAATTGCTTCTAAATTTGTTTTCTTAGTTTATTCCTCTTATTTAGTATTCATTAATTATCTGCCTAACTTAAATAGTTGTTTAAATTTTACTTAGTAGTATTTAAATTGCTTAACTTAAAATCTTCTTTCAAAATTTACTTAATACTATTAATCTACCTCACTTAAAGTATTCTTTTAACGTAGCATCATTCTTTCAAAATATCACTTAGCATTATTTTTTCAAAACTTAGGGATTTACTTGCATTTCAAAAAATTATTATGAGCTCTAATACCTAAATTCATTTTCTAAAAAGTTTTTTTTCCTTAACCTACATGCTTTTTGATATACGTCAAAGGGGGAGAGAAAGAAAAAGTTAAAAGGATTTTTTTACCATTTTTCAAAGTATACTTTGCTTTTCAAAATTCTATTTTCAAAAGGGGAGAAAAAATGGAAAAGTTTAAAATTTTCTTTAAACATTACTTAGAATTTTTTCAAGTAAAAGCATTTTTCAAAAACCTTTCAATTGACTTAGGGGGGGGGGGGGGGGAGTTACATATCAAGGGGGAGCTTCATTTTAAAAACTTAACTTCTCAAGAGGGAGCCTTGTAAGTTTTCTTAAATATTTTGAAATTGAATTTGAACTTGAAAATATTTTTAACCTTGAAACGATGCTTCAAAAAAAATTACTCTTACCTTTAAAAATTATTGAACTATGTTCCTTTAATGCCTTTGCTACTTGCTTAAAATAGTTGTTTTAACTTAACTTTTGAATTGAGTTGCCATAAATCAAAAAGGGAGAAATTGTTGGTGCCGGAAGCACCAGGTCGAATCTGATTTTGATAATAGCAAAGGGTTCAAAGGTAAGTATGCTATTGGAACTAGTATGGTTTACTAAGTGTGCAGGAAAGTCCTAGTTTAACTAGGCACGAAGTCTTGACCTGTAGGGTTGAGCACGAAGTCCTGGTCGAGAACTGGGTATGAAGTCCTGGCCGAGGGTTGGGCATCGAAGACCTGGTCGAGGACTAGGCACGAAGACCTGACCGAGGGTTGGGCATAAAGACCTGGTTTGAATGACTGGGCACGAAGACCTGACTAGGGATCAAGTATCAAAGAACTAATCTGGATGATAAGGCAGGAATCTTAGCCAAGCGAGGATAATGGACAAAAGTAGGGACGGGTTGAGGTATGAACATCTTGAGATCTGGAAGCCTCGGAGTTGAGCAAAATTCCAACCGGAGGTAATGGTTGACAACAGATAACTTCTCTAGATTGGAGTAGGTGGGGACGCATTCACCGGAAGAGGGAACAGTAAGCGTCAGTCCGACTTAGGATTTCAGTTGAAATTCAAAGTCATGATCGGACAGTACTGGCTGTCATACATGCATTGATATTTTATACATTTTGTATTTGGACTAACCTTGTGTTGCAGCTAAAGTATTTCAGGACTAGCAGCATCTGGGGTGCCTGAGAGGACTCAGGCGCTCGAGAACACAGTCGCCCGAGAGGTGTTGGGTGCCCGGGAACATAGGTGCCAGAGAGGTCTCGACCACCCCAGTGCAGATGACTTAGTTTGGGCGAAGCTTAGTTGGGGCACGCTGGTTCGAGTTGACACGTCAGCAACACAAGCGCCCTAGAGGATCCCATGCACCTGAGAAGGATAAAATTTTCCCAATCAGCGAATCAGGATGCAGCTAGATCACGACGATTGGGGGCGCCCCTATAGGCACTCGGGCACCCATTTGCTTATATATAGGGTGTTTCGACCACAACCTCAAAACATCAGTTTTCTACAATTTTCGTGCTCATGTGTGTTGCTCTGAAGTGATCCAGAAATACCGAAACGCTACTCTGACAATGGCGCGCTACTTCCATCTATTACTTAAAGAGTTATCAGTATAATTTGTTGTTTTTTGTACTTAAATTTACATTTTTGTAATAACTTTTTATGACTTATAAAATTGCCCAATGTAAACGGTCAAGGACCGTGTGCCTTAGAGTAGGAGCCGTCATAGACTCTGAACTAAGTAAAAATAAATGTGTTAGTGCTTGTTTGACTTGTGATTGCTCTTTCTGCTACACACACTCTTGTCTGAATCCGAGAATTTTTGAAATGCGATATTCACCCCCCCCTCTATCGCTCTATATGATCCCACAAGTCATGCCTTGTTTTCTTATTTTCTACTGCGCACTTGTTTCCAAAATTAAAAGTTTTTCGAGAGCTTCATTCATCCCCTCTATCGCTCTACTCGATTCTACAATTGGTTTTAGAGTGGGGTTGCTCATAATTGGAGAAAGCACCATTCGAACATTTTTTTGAATTTGTGTTTTTTAAACAATTAGAAACAATATTATTATCTCTTTTTGATATTTTTTCTCCCTTTCATTCATAAGTTTTTTATTTCTCAAAGTTGGTGCAACACCACTCAAGATTATTTATTTTATCATTTCTTCATGCACTACTAATCCAAGATCAAGTCTTGGTACGAATTTTCCTTATTTTTATCTTGCGAGATTGTCTTCTCTCTCTTGATAGCCCAACAAGAAGGCTACAGTATCGCTCGCCCTCCTCTTTTCTCTAGAGAAGACTTTGGCTACTGGATGAGCCATATGATGGTCTACTTGAAAACTCAGGTGGACATGTGGATCATCATCCAAGCCGGCTTTGACCTTCCATGAAATGACCAAGGTGAACTTTTGGAATACACTAACTGGGACACTGCTTTGAAGAAAAAGATAGAAGAAAACTCCAAGGCTACCCAAACTCTCTAGTGTGGCCTTACCAAGAAGGAACTCAACCTCGTCGACCCCTTCAATACCATGGAGGATTTATGGAAAAGCTAATAGAGCTCTATGAAGGAACCTCCGACACTAAAGTAAGCAAGCATGATCTGTTGTTAAATAAATTGTGTACTATGAAAATGCAGGAAGGAGAGACTACTGCCCAACTCCATGCACACATCTAGAAACTGATGAACGACCTCCATGCGATTGGCAATAAAGTGGAGAACTGCGATATAGTAAGGTACACGTTAAATGTTTTCCTAAGGAATACCTTATGGGCGTCTATGGTGGATGCTTACAAGGTTTCCAAGGATCTTTCTTTAATTAAATTAGATGAAATATTTTCTAAATTTGAATTATATGAATAGACTAATGCATAGCCTTCCGAGAAGGGCATTCTTTGTAGGAAACTTAAGAAGATGAAGGCACAACCCAAACCTGAATCTAAAAGTGACTAAGACTCCAAGGAAGAAGATATTGACTACACCGAACTAGTAAATCTAGTTCAGAAGATGTACAAGAAATGCAAGACTCTGAAGAAAAAGAAGGTGGTTCAGTCAATGGATGATTGACTAAACCAAGTATATGTCAGAAGAGCAAGGCGAATGCCACCTGTTATAGGTGCGGCAAGAAGGGACACTTCAAGTCGGAGTGCTCCAACTTGAAGGAGACGAAGAAGCAAAGGCGAAAGAAGGTGCTTCAAGTATCGTGGGATGAATCTTCCTTAGAGGGCTCAGATGAAGAAGAACTTGCCCACTCGAACCTCCACGCATTGACGGTGCAAGATGAAGTCAACACTGAGTCTAAATTAGAAGCGGAGCTAGAACAAAGCAACGAGTCAATATCTCTGTCCAAAAAAGGATGACTCACTGTAAGTGGTTACTCCGAACTCGAGTTTTACGATTTGATTTCTTATCTATCTCGCAAGTTGGTCAAGTCCAATGTCAAGGTTAAGTATCTCCAAAAGGAGATTAAAGCCCTTAAGGAGGAGGCTAACTCGAGTCCCTTGACTAAGACAGTTCAGGGAGGAACTTCAACTTAAGTCCAACAACTTGAGGAAGAGAATTCCTCTTTGAAAACTTAAGTCAAGGAATTCAGAGTAACATTGGAACGGTTCAAATTGGGTTCTAAGAATCTTGAAATGATTCTTGGAAAATAAAAAGTCATTCTCAATCGATCTAGACTTGGATTTAAAACCAACATATGATATAGATCATATTTTTCAATTGTGAACCATACTAGCACCCAAGTCTAAGCATGTGTCCCTAAATTGAGCTTGACTAATCAAGCTGGACCAAACCACTATTGGATCCCCAAGGATCAAATTCACTACCTAGATAGACCTTATCGAGGTTATAATCTAGGAGGAGCCAATAGAAAGAATATCTTTATTGCTAGATGATTATTGCAATCCACCATGATTGATTGCTTGTTTGTTTATTTAATTTCTGCAAATTACTATACTTAGGTTAGAAATAGTTAGATAAGGACCTAGACTTGATTGAAATTTACACAACCTAGTACCCATGTAGGGTGAGTTGATAGTACGTTAGGGAAGTTTATCTAAGAAGTCAGGTAGGGTAAGGAGTACCCTATTTGGTCTACTTAGCCCGATGAAACAAGCTGAAGCTACCTCATCACATCCTAGACTAGTTAGATCATGGTTTCTCAATTAGTAAAGTAGAAGTATAATTTCTTTAATAGGCTTTGTCTATGAAGGGGTCGTTGTTCCAATACTCAAGAAGGCCCTGTGCCTCGCCATGACCTGGGATGTCGATTATTGAAATGTGCTTTTAAGTTACTATTTATTAAACTTAAATATAACTCAAGGTTCAATACAATATTAGATTTTCAAACATAATTTCAAGATAAAATTGATAACATCACACAAAATAGATAAGGATTTCCTGTTTTGTAACTTAGAAATAGGTGAGATGTTAAGGACTTAAAAGATTAGTCAAACCCAACCAACCTAACAATTCTACCTTTAATTAATCAACTTAATCAATTAAATCAACTTAATAAAACTCTTTTAAAACTCAATTTTTAACTTAACTTTTTCAAAACTTAAATTTAACTTTTTAAAAATTAATTTTTAACTTAACATTTTCAAAACCTAAACTTAACTTTTTCAAAATTTAATATTTTTTTAAAAAACATAACTTTTTCAAAATCTTAATTTTAACCTAACTTTTAAAATTAAGTTTTTCAAAACTCCATTTTTTTGTTTTTCTTTTAAAAATAATTTTAAAAACATTAAATTATTTTTTTTCAAATCAATTTGTTCAACTTTAACTTATTCTTTCAAAATCAAACTCTAAATCAATTTTTTCAACTTTAAAAATCAAACTTATTTTTTTAATTTTCAAATTTAAATTCAAATTCAAACTTATTTTTTTAAAATTCTAACTTAATATTTTCAAACTTAATTTTTCAAAATTCTAACTTTAAATTTTCAAAATTAATTTTTCAAAATTTTAAATAAAATATTTCAAAAGTCTTAATTAAATTTTCAACTTAATTATTTTTCTCAAAATCTTAATTAATTTTCAACTTAATATTTCAAAATTAAATTAAATTTTTAAAATTTTTGTAAACTTAATTGATTGTTCAAACTAAAACTATTATTTTCAGAATTATCTTTTATTTTTATCTTGCTTGGACTCAAAAATGGGCGGTCAAAAATTTTACACTTAGTATTATTCTTTAAAATGCTTTAGTTACTCATTTATAGTAAATAATGCTTAATTGCTTTAAAATAACTTAAAAATTCTTTTTGAAAGTTATTTGTCCAAGTATTTGTAAAATTCTTCAATTATATATATATATTTTAAAATTTAGTTTTACTTAAACAATTTTGCAAGCATTACTTTGTTTTCATTTTTTTCATAAATAATTGTTATTCTTCTCACTCATAAATTGGGTTTGCAAAATTGAAAATATTATTTTTACTTTGAATATTGTTGCAAAAAACTTATTATTTTTCCATAGAAAATTTTCTTGCAAAAATCTATTCTTTTTCATTTACAAACTGCTTACAAACTTTTGCAAACAAAAATATTATTTCAATCTGTGTTTTGATATTTAAAAAAAATCGGACTTAAGCATTCTTCTAATTAAACTTTATTTTGAAATACCTATAAATTCTCTTCAATCTAAATATATTTTTTTATGTCAACGGGGGAGAGAAAAGTAAGTTAAAAGTTTTTTTTTTGAAAAATGTTTCTTTCAAAACTTAATTTAGTACATTTCAAAAACTTGACTTAGTATCTTTTCCTAAAAAATTCTTTCAAAACTCAGTATTTCTCAAGTTGTTTTTGAAAAACTTATCCTCTAAAATGAAAGTTTTCAAAATCTTCACGAGGAGATTTATAATTAATGGGGACCATGGTTGAAAAATACCCTTATTTTGAAAAATGATTTTACTTAGAATTTTTTTTAACAAATATTTTTACTTGGAAAATTTTCCAATGGAAATAAGTTACTTAGAATAATTTTCAAAAAGTTATTTTTCACTTGGCAATTCATTTTGAGTTTAACTTAAATTTTTATGGAAACTCATTTTAAAAAAATATAAAATTTTCTTTCTTTCTTTCTTTCTATCCTAAGTTCTTTTTGTTATATGTCAGGGGGAGAGAAGGATCAAAGTTATAAGTTTTCATATTTTGTGTTGAAAATTTTTTAGATAAATTATTCTTATTTACCATGTTTTACTTAACATTAAATTGTGTTGTCAAAAATCAAAAATGGGGAGATTATTGGTGTTGGAAGTACCTGATCAAGTCTTATTAAGATATTTGCAAAGGGTTCAAAGTTAAGTATTGTTTGTTATCTAACGTGTTATCTTGAGTATACAAGAAAGTCCTAGTTTACTAAGGCACTATGTCCTGATCTACAGGATTGGTTACTAAGTCCTAGCAGAGGGCTGGACAATGAAGACTTAGTTCAGAAGATTAGACACTAAGTCCTTGACGAGGGCTGGGCAACGAATACTTGACCGAGGGTTGGGCACGAAGACCTAGTGAGTGAAGTTGAGCAGGAAGACCTGACCGGGGGTTGGGCACCAAAATCCTGATTTGGAGGATCGGGTAGAAGACTTAGCCGAGCGAGGATGACAGACAAGTGTAGGGACGGGTCAAGGATTAGACGTCTCAAATTCTGGAGTCTTCAAAGGCCAAGCAAAAGTCTAACCAGAGGTTAGCAAAGGTAACTTCTCCTAAGAGGAGTAGGTAAGGATGCGTTACCCAGAAGAGGGAACAGTAGACATCGATCCGACCTAGAGTTTTGATTGAAATATGAAAGCTAGGACCAGACAACACAAACTATCAAATACATGCATTAATTATATCTGTTTGTGGTACTAACCTTGTTTTGCAGCTAGTAAAAGGGTTGACTATTGGAGTCCATGCACCTGAATGGGAGTCAAGTACCCAGGACTCCGAGCACCTGAGAGTGACTCTGGCACTTAGGAGACTTTTGTTAGTGGGAGCCCTAGAGACAATTATGTGGTGATTGACTAGGGACTTTTGTATCATATTCTATTATTAATAAAGACAAGTTTAGTTATTATATTTACTTTATATTTGTGCCAAATAACTAAGTATAATAATGTCCTTGGGTTGTAGGTTCTTATCTACATCATATTGATTCATTGAATCGATAGTGAGATGATGTAGAGAACACTACACTAAACATTCCTAGTCAAGCATTAATATTCAGGGACAATATTAATACATGGAGACTAGCATGTAGGTCAATTAATGACTTGAGCTCACAAGTCATAGATATGTGATATCAAGTTGACACATGAGTATACATTAGAGAATGTGTACTGAATTGACCCGCCATGAGAAAGTTTCATAGATTGTCATATGAGTGTCATAAACTTTTCATATGACTATTAGTATGAACAGTCCTTAGATCTGAAGTCACTACGGTTTCCTACATAAGGAGTTATGTACTTTGATATCATCAAACATCACCCATAACAGGGTGGACTATAAAGGTGATCACTGGGTATGTAAGAAAGCAAGTAAGATGTTTTAAGTAACAATTTTAAGATAGACAGATAAACAATAAATAACAGAAATAAACTAATGTAGAAAAGCGAAATTTAAACCAAGTTAATTCACATATTTGAGTCTAAGCATGATTTGAGGCTAAGTGTAAGAAAAGTAGATAACGATTCAGAAAGTAAGAGAGAGCGAGAGGATATAATATTTTTTAGTTATTCATAAATAGCTTTAACTAAAGCATCTTCCAACATTTCCAAAGCATAGTTTTTTTTTCTAAAATGGATTTTCAAAATTTTACAAACCAAAAATATATATATAAATTTCAAATTAAAGAATATTTAAGCATACTCCCCCTCAAATTATGATTCTCTCCCTATTATATTGAAAGTTTGTATATTTCTTTTTCAGGAGATGATTTTTGAAGGAAACGTTGAAAAAGTTTTCAAAATATTTAATAAAAAATTGAGTTTTGAAAATTTTTTGAAAGATACTTTGATTTAAAGATTTGAAAATCCATTTGGAAAAAGGTAAAAGAATATAAAGGACTATGTTTTAAATGATTTTCAAGGTAATTTTGAAAATACTTATGTTCGAAAAAATATATAAATATTAAAGCCCAAACTGTAGACATTTTTTGAAAAAATTCTAAGTTAAACCCAAAGTGACTTTTGCAAAAATTATTTTTCTTAGTAAAAAAATAATTAATTTTCCAAAGAATTTCTTTGTGTTAAAATGTTTACAAAAATTAGATTAAGTAATTTCAGGTAAGTAAGAAAAAGGAACAAAAAATATTTAATGAATAAGTTTAAGTATGATGATTTGAAAAATTAAATTTGATTTTTGAAATTATTAATTAAGTTTGTTGTGAAAAGTTAAATTTGAATTTTGAAAAACTAAGTTAAGCTTAAATTTTGAAAAATTAAATTTAGATTAAATTTTAAATTTTGAAATGTTCAATTTTGAAATTATGTTAAATTTGAAATTAAATTAAGTTTTTAATTTTAAAAAATTAAGTTAAATTTGAATTTTTGAAAAATTAAATTAAATTTGAATTTTGGAAAAATAATGTTAAATTAAATTAAATTTGATTTTTTTTAAAAAAAATTAAGTTAAGTTCAATTTTGAAATTAAGTAAAATTTTTGAAGAATTAAGTTAAGTTTGATTTTTTTAAAATTAAATTTAAATTGAAATTAAGTTTTGAATTTTTAAAGGTTATGTTAGGAATTTTAAGTCAGCATTTAAATTAGATAAGTTTTTAAATTATATTTAGTAAATTAAGGGTGAGGTTAATTAGGGTTGTGAAATTGGTTGGGTTGGACTAATCATTTTAGGTCCTAGGCATCTCACCCATTTCTAAATGACAAAATTGGAAAACCTTATCTGTTTTATGAGATGCGTTAAATTTTATCTTTGAATTAAAATAGAAAACTATGATTTGATTGAACCTTGAGTTAGATTAATGTTTAACAAGTAGTAAATTAAAAATAAATTTCAATAATTGGCTTACAGATCTTGGCGAAGCACAAGGGCCTTCTTGGTTATTGGAGCAATGACCCTTTCCTAGACAAAGCCTTTTAAAGAAATTGAATTTTCAAGTTACTCTTTGAGAAACCTTGGTCTAACTAGTTGAGGATGTGACGAGGTAGCTTCGGCTAGTTCCACCGGGCTAAAAAGACCAAATAGAGTTCTCCTTACCCTACCTGACTCTTTAGATAGGCTTTTCTAACTTACTACCAGCTCGCCCCACCCTAATACTAGGTTCTGCAAGTTTCAATCAAGTCAGGTTCTTATCTAACCGTTTCTATTCCTAAGCATGTCAATTTTATAGAAAAATAAATAAGCAAACAAGCAATGAGAAAAGCATGCAAGATTTATCTGATAATAAAAATAGTCTTTCTATTGGATCAAAATCTCGATGCGGTCTATCTAAGTAATAAATTTGATCCTTGGGAATTCAATAATGGTTTGGTCCAGCTTGATTTGTCAAGCTAAGTTTAGGGACCCATGCTTGGACTTGGGTGCCATTACGGTTCACAATAGAAAAAATTGATCTATATCGTGAGTTAGTTTTGTATCCAAGTCCAGATCAGTTAAGGATGGTCTTTTTTTCCCAAGAATCATATCAAGATTCTTGGAACCCAAGATAAACCATTCTAGGGCAACTCTGAGTTCTTTATCTTGAGTTTTCAGAGAGGAATTCTCTTCCTCAAGTTTTTGGACTTGAGTTAAGGTTCCTTCCTGAATGGTCTCAATCAGGGAACTCGAGTTAGCCTTCTCCTTAACAACTTTATCCTCCTTTTGGAGGGACTTAACCCAGATATTAGACTTAGCCAACTTACGAGATAGATAAGAAATTAAGTCATAGAGTTTGAGTTCAGAATAGTCACTTACAGTGAGTTTACCTTCTTCAGAAATGGATATCGATTCGTTGCTTTGTTTCGGCTCATCTTCTGATTCGGACTCGGACTCAGTCTCGGTAAGGTGAACTTGTACTGGTAGTGCAATGAGGCTTGGTTGAGTTTGTTCTTCTTTGTCAGACTCTTTTAATGAATTAGACAACACACCTTCTAAGACCTCAATGTCGGAAGTCTCTTCGTGTAGGTTAGTTAGCTTTTCCCACATCTCTTTAACACCTTTGAAAGGTCTGATCTACTTGAATTCTTCCTTCGTTAGGCCGCATTGTAGGATTTTAGTCGCCTTAGCATCTGTCTCGTTCTTGCTCAGTGTTGGTTCATCCAATTTATCCCAGGCTAGTGGTATTCAATCTTCTGTGGCGAATGTGAACCCCATTTGGATTATCATCCACAAATCCATATGAGTCAGGTGAGACTCCATTAGATCTTTCTAGGATCTGAAATTCTCGCCAGAGAATAGAGGCGGACAGGCATTGCTCCATTCTTGATTGGTCATTCAGGATAAATCTTGCACACAAAAAAATAACAAAGAAGATACCAATACTTGGTCTTGGATTAGTAGTGCGGGAGAAGAAGAAAAACATTTGTTTGAATAAGGATTGCATGAATTTCGAGAAAAAAATATTAAAATAAAAAATAAAAATTATAAATAAATTTTATGACAAATTTTTAAAAATGATAATTATATCAATTCTGACATATGGTGAAAAAATATGAATTCATAATTGAAAAAGCGATAGAGGGGGGGATGAATATCGATATGAAATTTCTCGGATTTAAAACATGAGTAAACGTAGCAGAAAAAGAACTCAAGTAAATAATGCTAACAGCTTTGTTTTTACTTGGTTCGGAATCTATGATGGCTCATACTCCAAGACCCACAGTCCTTGACCATTTTTGTTGGGCAATACTATAATTCGCAAAATGATACAAAATATGCAAGTTTGAGTACAAATAAAAATGTAAATCTATACCGACAACACTTGCTTAAAGAAAAGTGAGAGTGTTTCATCGTCGAAGCAGCATATTGTCGATCTCGGACTATTTTGGCACAACGAACTTGAGCACGGAAGGCTGACATCATGATTGTAGTCATTGTAATTGATTTCAATTGATTCTAAGATTGAGAGGGTGAAACCTCTCTTATATTGGCACTCGGGCGTCCGAGTGCGTAAAGGGGCGCCTCCACATACCCGCTTTGACTGCGTCGTCATCCGCTAACTCGGCCAAAATTTATTCTCTCTCGGGCACCTAAGAGCTCTAGGGCGTCGAGTGTTGACGCGGTGCCACTAATCAGCAGTCGCCAACTTAGCTTCGCCAACGCTAAAGAAAATCAACTGGGGCACCTAAGACCTCTCGGGCGCCCAGGTCCTCTGGGGCGCCCTCAAGGCTACTAGTTCAACTTCTTGGGTTGCAAAACAAGTTAGTCCACATGCAATAAATAATATATGAAATATATGCATATATGACAACCGGAGCTGTTTGATCCTAATTTTGGATTTTAAAATGAAATCTTAGATTGGACCAATGCCTATTGTTCCCTCTTCCGTGGAATGCGTCCTCACCTACTCCACTCTGGAGAAGTTATCTTTTGCCAACCGACACCTTCGATTGGACTTTTTCTCGGCCTCCGAACTCCCAGATCTCAAGATGTCTGTTCCTCGACCCGTCCCTACTTTTGTCTATTGTCCTCGCTCGGCTAAGTCTTCTGCTTGATCTTCTGGATCAAGTCATTGGTGCTTAGTTGTCGACCAGGTCTTCTTACCTAATCCCCTTTCTTGTACATGAGAGATACAATTATTAATCCACGCAAAGGAGATTGCTCCTTTATCCCGGCTCTCCTCCATGCTCCCGGTCTGTCTTATGGACTCGTAAGTAGAAGTTGTCTCCTTGAGGCTACAACATCTTGGTCCTTTTCTTGAGGTAACAGAATGCCAACTCGGGGTACAGTTGCAAGCCGTTTAATCCTGTTTACACCTTCAAAAAGTGGCATGGGACCAGAGAGATGGGTACAAATGAGATGAGTACAAACATTCCAGAGCAAGATATCCACAAAAAAACTTGGACAAAATTATGCAAAACTCCTTCCATTCTAGAGTGATGAGTACATTGTGAGTGCAGGAAAAAAGGAATACAAATGAAGAAACAAAAGATACATAGCACATGCTGGGAAAGAGCTCCTACAGTTCTTTATCTTCAAGTGGAAGCTCATCCCAGACACAGCCAACGCTCATGAAGCTCAGGTCTGTGTCCAGCTTTAGTAGATGGGCCTTTTGAAGCTGAGTGATGGCGTCATTGAAGCCCTATTTGAGGTGCTTCAGGACCTGCCCGGCCAGGATGTCGCCAAACTCGTCGGACTCCAGAAACCTGACCTTGAACTCCACCTCGGTCTCTCTTGGCGAGGATGCCTAGGCAGACTTATAGTTTTGCAGTTCAGCCTCGGCTTCCTCCTTAGTGGTTCTCAACTGGGCCACCTCAGAGGACATTTTGTCTCTGTCCTCTAGGGCCTCCTTGAGCCTCTCTGAGGTGGTCGAGACTTCTGACTGGGCCCGGGCAACGTCCTCCTAGAGGGCGGTCATGTGGTCAGCTGCCGCCTTTATCGTCGATTCTTTTTGGGTGAGCTGGTGCGCTTGGTCATTTATCTGCCCATTCAGAGCTTCTGCCGAGGACTCCAGAAGTTGGATGTCCCCAGACAACTTCTTCTCTCGAGCCTGAAGCTGATCCCGCTCTTGGGCCAGGGTGCACAAGTCATTCGAGAGGGCAATGGCCCTCTCTGACATCAAGTGCTCCTTATGGCGAGAGTTATGCATGGCTGACTCTAAGGCCAGTAGGGACTCCAGGTGATGCTCTACTTTCACCCGTAGAGCTTTGCTTGTTGGTGGTTTGCACTAACGGTCAAACTCTGGTTTTGATGTATGACAAAGTGGTTAAAGTTAGGGTTGTTGGGTTTTAACCTCTTTACTAAGTGTGCAGGGTTGAAAGACTTAGGACTAGACACCAGGCTGAAGTCCAGGATGGTTGAGTCCTGGCGGGAAGTCCAGTTGGGTCCGCGGGACCTGACAACTGGCTGAAGACCAGAGTGGTTGAGACTTGGCAGGAAGACCAGAGTGGTTGAGCCTTGGCAGGAAGTCCTGGTGGGTCAAGAAGTCAAGTAAAGCTGCACAAAGGGTAAGTGAGGTAAGTCACTGGAGGAGCGAACCAGTGAGGACGAGTCCATTTATGGGACTTTAGGCGCGGTCCAATTTAGACCCATTTGGGTGATCTAAGTTGAGGCCTGGTTAGATCCTGGTCTAGGAGACAGGGTCTAATTAACTATGAATATATTTTACTCCAATATATTTGATAACATTATCTTACAGGGTTTGTTTGATATATGGACTAAGCTACAAAACACTTCTTGTGTAAATTAAGTCCTATCCATTTTGTTTAATTACTTAGTTACATCTTATTTAATTGTTTATTAATTCATGCTTTGTTCGGTGAAGCATGAGGATAGAAACAAATCTCCTTTGAATTAATTTTTAATTTGCTAAAACTTGTTCACTTCTTGTTAAATTAATTCCTATCCATTTTGTTACATCTTATTTAATTGTTTATTAATTCATATTTTTCGGTGAAGCATGAGGATAGAAACAAAGTCTCCTTTGAATTAATTTTTAATTGCTAAATATTGGATAAGGAGCACACGTGAATAGGATCTGGATAAGAACCAAAAAGCTCGAGAGCCCCTCTATAAAAAGTCTGGCTGTAGAGCTTGAAGGAATATCGAAATATTTTTCTGAAAAAAAGGCTTTTCAAGTGCTCTCTCTTCCAAACTCTCCTGCTGCGGTCCAAGCTACGACGTGTTCACGTTTGATCGCTGCCGGAACTTCAACCCCAACATCTGAGCCCATCTAGGAGATCTTCTAAGTTGTTGGGTAACGCAATTTTTATTTCTTGCATTTAATTACTTGAAAGTGTGGGGTTGTCACACTTTCAATTCTTTTGTACTCGCCTACTCTATCGGGGTTTACCGGTAGAGAGTTTTAGTGGATTGCCCAACGGAAAAGTCCGAGGGACCTGGGCCTTCGAGTAGGAGTCGCCGAAGGCTCCGAACGAAGTAAAACTACCTGTGTCGTTTGTATTGGTTGTTCGTTCGTGTTTTATTTTTTCCGTTGTGCACGCTTTCTAAAGCGCTCTAATTTTTTAAAAAGTCACGTGATTCACCCCCCCCTCTCACGTGCATCGATCCTACATTGCTAACCTCTGCTTGCAGGAGGCCCCCTCGATGGGCATGATAGGCCTCGACCTCTGCCATAAGTTCTCTGCGTATTAGGGGCTTAACCTCTCGGCAGGAATATAAATGGCGACCGATAGAAAGGTAGTCTTGAGCAGCTTGTCACGGTGTATAATGGTTAGAAAACATGAATCAGGGTAATCTAAGTAAGTAGGAACCCTTACCTTCAGGAGGGACTCAAGGAGGTTGGTTAGAGGCCTGGTTGAGGTGTGCATGGCATCCCCTCCCAAGACTCCGTGGCTCATCGGGGCGTCACCTTGGCCTAGTGTGGAAGAGGGGTCTCTTGGCTGGGGGAGAAGTTGGACGGCAGGCGCTCCAGGAGGTATAGTGGAAGGGCTTGGGACATCCTCGTTAGAGCTAGAGACTCCCTCGGAAGAACATCCCTCGGCAAGGACCACCCTGAATTGCATCGGGGGGAATGATTGCGAAGCCGCTTCCGATGCTGCTTGAAGTTTCTTACGTAGATGGTCAAGCCTCATTTGGGGCTTCGTGGGCACCACCTGCTTGCCTTTGGAGGTGTCGGAGGAGTCGACCGGGGAGGTGCTGACGGTCTAACCTCCTGTCTCTGGAGTGGTCGTCGGCTTGAAATGTTGGGACAGGGCGATTGTGTCCTCATCGTCGGATATTGGCAGGCCCCCCTCAGGGATAGAGGGGAGCTTGCGGGGGTCAAAGCGTCGTAGCCTCCATTTTGCCGACCGCTAGTCGTGGCGTTTCCTCTTCAGCCTCCCTGATGATCTGACTTTTCCTTATTTTCTCCCGTCTCGACGATGATGAGAGGCAGGTCGGCCTCCTGGGCGCCAAGCAGCTCCGAGGTCCCTTGGTCGGTGGTTGGCTCGAACATTGCTAGTGCATCTATAGGCGTCTCGTGCTCGCAGGATGACTCCGTAGCCTCCTCTGAAGACTCGCCGAGTCAGCTGGTATGATAGAAAGGGCCGGGGGAGGGGCCAAGGCCTACTTATTGGCTTCATCCCACTTGATAAGCCAGTTCATCTCCCTGGACAACATGACGTCCTCTATAATGCACAAATAAGACAAAAATATCAGTTAGAATTAATAGGCGTTTGTAAAAGGATAAACTTACCAAGGCGGGGGCTCAGGCGGGCGACTTTATGGCTGAGCTCTACTCGGTACATGAGTTCCCCACTATGTATTAGCCCAGGACTACTAAATTCCATGCCAGACAGGAGGCTTCTGGCCCGCTAATAGCCCGGGTCCTGTTGGAAGTCTCCTAGCTCCGGAGGAGTTGGTAGATTTTCCCTCCAACGAACGGGACTAAAGGGACGTTGGAGTAGTCGAATGAAAAAGAATCGCTCCTTCCATCCCTTGCGGGAGGAAGGAAAACCTCCTAGGAATCTATGGCTAGGGCGGGTCATGAAACTGAAGGCACCCCTAGACACCATGGTTGGGATAAAGAAAAAAAATGAAAGAAGCGTGAGGTTAGAGGAATGTCAAAGAGCTTGAAGATGATAAACGTCCCGCCCATCTGTGCGAAGGCATTGGGGGTCATCTGATGGAGAGGAATGTCAAAATAAGAAGAGATACTCATCAAGAAAGGGGGGAGAGGAAAATGGAACCCTAACTCTACCTGCCCTAGGAAGAAGGTAAAGAATTCTAGAGAGGGCTCTATGTGTGATTGGTCCACCCTAGGTACTTCTACCTCCATCTCGACCGGAATGTTGTAGGTATTGGGACCTTGTCGTTTAGCTAGAGGAGGTGAATAGCTACTTTTTCGATTTTCTTCCTACAAGGGTTAGCAAGCACAAGCGGAAAACTAACAAAAACAAACTAAACAATGCTAACACAACTTTTACGTGGTTCGGAGATAAAACTCCTACTCCACGACTGTCCGTAAGGTGGACGATCCCGATCCTTCGGTGGATGATTCCCCGAAACACCTCCGGCTAGCTCTTGTCGCTCTTTGTGGGTGGAGAAACCTCACCACAAATCTTGACAACCTCTGAGCACGTTTAGGCTACTAATAGGCTTTACCCAAGCTTGTTTCGCCAAGGAAGAATAGCAAAAAACGAGCTTTCTTAAATAGTGCTTGATACTGTTCTGACTGTTACCAATCGACTGGCCCTGGGGCAGTTGACTGGTCCTCGCAAATTTGAATGTCACAGCCTAACGATTTGCATTTTGGTCGACACCAATCCACCGCGCCAGTCGACTGATCAAGCATCAGTCGACTGATCATTCTGTGCTCTATCTTAGTCGACTGATCAAGCATCAGTCGACTGCCACCTAAGGTTTCTCTTTCCGAGTACAATTCTCTCAGTACTTGAACCCTAGGATTTCCCTTCCCATGTACAGTTCTCTCAGCACTTGAATCCTCACGACTCAGCTGACTCTTTTATTCAGTAGCCTCGATCTGTTGCCTTAAAGATGCTTACTTTTATGAAGATGGAGAGGGTAGTAACTTGACGAGGTGGAAAGCTATGAAAATGGAGTTAGATAACAATAATGATTATGATTTATGAATGACGAAATGTATAGTCATGAAGAAAGACTCGCAGACACTTTGCCAAGCATTATTTAGGTAAAAGAAAATCAAGAAGAGAGATAAAAGAAATGAGCATATCAATAATTTTGTGCCAAGAATATAAATGCAAGCACAACTGAAGAAATAACATTTGGTGTTAAAGTAATTGGTTGTAGCAACTTGAATAAATTGCTAATAGTAAGTTTAGCTGTCCAGAGTAGCTGCAACTCAGTGTACACCACAAATTCCTAAAAATAAATATTAAATGGGGGGAAAACATTAATGAAATACTCATTGTTGTTCACCGAGAATTTGGAGTGCATGTTCTAGGAAGGGTTTAAACCTTTTCACATCAAGCCTCACATTCTGTTCTTTCAGGAAGATCCTGGAGAATGTCTCCCAGTTTGCATTCTGAGGATGCAGTGACATTGGATCCTTGAACACTGCATGGTCTCTTGGATACAGCTCGGTCAGTGTTGTTTCCTCCTCATTTATACTGTACTCCAAATAGTTTAGCTTCATCTGTTTTGCAGGCTCCCGGAAATAATGTCCTGCAATCCAATCCAAATTTCCCCAAGGGACTACTTGAATCACCACACCATTGGTAGGGAGGAACACCATGTTGGTGAGTGCTGAACCATGGACACCCATAAGCACATCGCAGGAGTTCACGATGCGTGAAAATTTAGAGAGATCAGGGTCCCCCTCAGTGATCAGTACCTCATAGCCAACCTCTTGGGCTAGATTTAGAATCTCCTCCACATTCATGAACTTTCTTGTGTTGGCTCTGGTTATGATCATGAGCTTTGGTTTCTTTGATTGGCCTGCATTCTTGAGATTCACAGGATACTCTCTCTCAAGAAAGAATACACTCCTCATGAAGTTTGCAAAGTGGAACATGGTGTAGCCATGGGGGGATTTGGAGGGTTCCATTTGGAAGTCATCTGTGCTGGTGCATCTAAGCCCAAGGGTGACGTGCTGGAAGCAGTGGATTCTATCATCATTGTCATACCCAATGAAATCATACCTTGAAAGCTTCTTGAAGAACAACTTGTACTTGTTCATAAATTGAGGGTCCATGTTAACTATGAGGAACTGAACCTCTCCCCCAAAAGGATGAGCAGTCTCAAATAGAGGAACCAACACATCAACGAAATCATGGAAGTAATTGGCCCCAGACCAGCCACCAATTGCAAATACCATTGCAGGGACAGTGTGGTTGATCGAACAGGGTTTGTCTTCTGGGTGACCATAGACTAGTTTCAATGTCACTGGTCGAACTCGAGCACCAGATCCTTCATCCCACTTCCGAGCATAAGGCTTGATCGTCCATGAATCATTTTCTTTGATGTCAATGGATTGAGGGGCAACAAACACCATCCTGATGTCTTTGCCGATGATCCTGACATCACCATTGGCTTCACAGATATCAGATTTGTTGTTTGAGAGATCACATATAGGCTTCCTCTCCACTTGCTTAACAAACTCACTAGGTCCACCTTTACATTACATTTGAAATTTGATTTAGAGGTTGAAACTCAAAGTCGGCATTTTGATATTAAACTACAAACAAAATGTGAGAAGATCAAATATGAAGTAACATAACAAGATCTAATTTCTGGTATTTTTCTTGCTCTTTGTGATGAGCCCCATGAAGAATGTTAGATTATATATAATTTATTAGCTTTTAGGGTATTTTAGTCTTTTCCCTTTTTTCAGTTTTAGGGTTTATGGTTTCTTAACCTAGTTATATAAGGCTTTGTATTCTATGTTTTCACATACTTTTGGATTTATCAAGATGGCTATCTTTTTCTCTTTCTCAATTTCTACAAAAAAGACATGGGGACTTAAGCAAGCAAGAGCTAAACTAGTTAATAACCCTAAACTTTTTTCTTCTTAAGTAGAAAAAGAGATGGAGCTTCACATTTAATTCTATGGCCACTACATCCAGAGGTTAGAGAAATATCCCATTTCAAATTTTGTGCAGTTAATTCAAGAATCGAATTAGAATGATACACTTATTCTGAGTGGCCTAAAAGCGAATCAAGTAACACAGCACTGAAGAACAATGATCAACCCCTGCTATTCAAGAAACAAAACAACTAAAAAGGTTTCAATAAATCAAGTCAAGTAAATCTTTTTTTGTTCATGTCTAAGAAACAATATCATCCTTTTAAGCTCAGATCTGGGCTTAATGTTTTTTTCCCCAACCGGAACGTCCCAGAAAATCTGAAACTTCATGCCCCTAAATTTTAAGTATCTTTCAAAGATCTGAGTTAGGACGATGCTAAAGGAAGCAAGGTAACTTTGAGAATTTAGCAATCGATGACGGCACATGAAAATCAAATTGAAAAAGGAAAACCGACTACTTACGAATAGGAATGCGCATGGAATTAGTCCTCGACATGGTGAGGTAGCTGAAGCAGACCAGGATGAACACAGCAGCCAAGCCGATCCAGTATCCTTGCGGCCTTGCGCGATTGAGGTTGGGGTTCCTGAACCCCTTGGCCATCTCTTCCTTGCAGCTGCAGCTCCTGACTACAGCAGTGAGCCACTTCTGCTGCTTGTAGTCAAGTTTCGCCCTTTACTTCCGGATCATAGATTGGGAAGACATGGGCAAGGAATCGAAGAACAGACTGATGAAATCGAGAGCAGCGGAAAAGGGCGGAGACTGGAGAGGCACCAAACTAGTGGACTAACGGAGTGTGTTTGGTTTGCGAGAGGCCACCAAATGAGTCACTGCTAAGTCTTTTCCGTGTCGGCAAATCGGCAATTACATGACTTATACGGATCAATTAGAAAAATAATAATTAAAGATTAACTGTATTAATTAATTGACAAATATTTATATATTGTTTTAAAAAAATGAGATAGAGTTTAAAATTTTTTATATTTACCCAACGTACACGTTAAATTTTCATTTTAAATCTTTAAAATGAAAATATTCTAAAGAATCAAGAAATATTAAATTAGTTTGTCATATTCAATATGTTTAAATGTCAAATTAAGTGTAATTGATATTGGAATCAATAAGTCAAGCAAAGTTAGGCATCGTAGAAAACGCGACAAACAATAACTTCCCATTAAATTAAGGCAAGAGAAGATTTTTATATAATAAGTGGACAATTACTTGATTCGTTTTTCTGATGTCCAAAATATTCATCTGAAATTTAATTTAATTTTTTAAAGAAAAAAAACATAATGTATCAATTCATTTTATGTTGGGATCATTTTTCGTTCATGAATGTTGTTGTTAATGTTGTAACGATCATGAATTAGTATATGTTCAATTCGACTTTTCGAATTTATCAGATTCTCGGTTAGTATAATAGGATGGTGCATCTTTAAAATTAATTAAATGAAAAGATCACATATCCAAGTAAAAAAACATTACATATAAATCTAAATATTTAAAAATAGCTACCAATCCACCTAACAGGATCGATCAGTATCTACCTAACTTTGATCTATCCTAGATTCATACAAACACTAGGATATAGAAAAAAAAAAAGAAAAAGAACGGTTTGGTTTATAATTTTTTTTTATTTTTTGAGAAAATAAAAATTATTATTCTGTTGATAATTTCTATATTTATTTTTTAGAAAATGAAATCTCATTTCATGATAAAAACAGAGAATATATAAAAGTCATTTTTTAGGAAAAGAAAAAAAATATGTTTTCTTATAAAATGAAAATAAAAAAAATAAAAAGCCAAACTTTCTTTAAGCCTCTCATTTTTTATCAAAAGACCATCCTATTACAAATATATCAAAATAATATTTCATATTTTAAAAATATCTTTATTCAATATCGCTACAGAAAGTGTAATTCAAACTATTCAATCGGAGCAGTGTGGGTCAAAAACGGCTCCAATTTAAATCAATTATTTAGGGGGCGTTTGGTTTGGAAAATATTTTCTATTTTCTATTTTTCATTTTCTGTTTTCTGTTTTCTATTTTCTGATATAGTTTTCAGAAAACGGAAAATACGTTTGGTATAATATACTGTAACTCTATTTTCTAGAAAAGAAAACTGGAAAATGCGTTTGGTATGTTAATATTGAAAATTATAAATAAAATAATTTTTTAAAAAATAAAAACCGGTGCAATATTATAATTGTTTTTAGAAATAATATTTTTTAATCAAAAATTTTTAAAATAATTTTTTAATCAACATTTCCTTTTTTTAATCGATAATTTTTTATACTACAAAAAAAACAGCATCCTCGACGGAATTTACCGACGAAATTCCGTCAGTAAAGGCATTTAACAGATCCGATGGAAATTTCGTCAGAAATTTCCGACGGGAAATATTGGATTTCCGTCGGAAACTTTTCCGATATTTTCTGACGGAATTAAAAATTCCGTCGGAAAATAAAAAAAAATTAACATATTTAAAATGTAATTGCATAATAATCACGTATATCAAATTTAAATCACAAATAATATCAAATTTCAATCATAATATTCACAAGGCTTCAATTAAGCTCAGCTTATATTTTAACTGAATATAATCTGACTACAATACAGTCTGAGTCTATGTTCAATACATTATTACACGAACTAATTTGACCAGTGCTAACTGTGGCTCTCCTGAAAGAAAATGGCCAACAATAAAATAAAAGGCTCATGACTCCTGCAAAACTTCAATGTGTTAGCTTTCGTCGATTCAAGTGCGTTCCTTCTCGAGCGTGAGGCCCTGCACAATTGTGCATGTGAGCAGGTTAATGTATCTAAAGTCATCGATCAGGATCTTCAAAGGCTTCATCTTAATTCCTGTTCAGATTTTTGAACAGAACAATGCCGACGCATCCCATCGTTAGTTTCTTTTGCTGCAGTTTTCCAAATTTCAAACAGAATAAATAAACCATGTAACTAAATTCTGAAAACAATTGGCTTACAGAAACAGCCAGATCCAGAAACACAACTATGGGCTGAGGAACTTCTAATTATTGCATAACTGGTAACCTTTATTGCAGAGAAAAGTCCAGTAACTCCAGATTGAGTCCAATCTCTTCCAACAAGTGGCATGAACTGTCCCAGAACATCAGATCTAAAAATAGGCCCAAAATGAACTTGTCATGAATCGTCAATGAATGCACGAAACCAATACAAACATCAACTATCAACAACTGGGTAAACACAAGATAGAGAAATACAGATCAATTCATAAGCACATTACCAAAATAAGTATAATTGCAAATCGGAGAAGTTATGAAATTCATGAATTTTCCGGAGACATTAGCATGCTATTCAGTTTGATTATATAGAGCAAAATAGCAATGACTTCATATCAACTAAGCTGCTTTATGATGAACCAAATGTTGGTTAAAAACAGAAAAAGAAATTTGGTTAACAACACAATTTTAAAAACCATGATGTGCCAGTCAGCATGGCCAAAACATTGACTGAACTGCAGAACAGTGCCTAGCTACTTTATTTTCCATGTGACTGCTCTTCATCCGGAAGAACATCATCTTCTGAAAGCAACTCTTGCTTTCCATCCAGAACACGTCTAAACCAACATCAATGTTGAATAGAATGCATGTCTAGGACATGCTTCCTTTCTTATCCAGGTTCTTCTTTTATGAGCGCTCAACACCGAGATTGGCACAGCTTGAGCACATCTTTTTCCAGTCAAGCACTATACTTCTGACATGACACAACTTTAAACTATAAACAATCAGATACCGCAGCATGAACGAGACCTTAAACCTTAGTCAACAATGCTAAAGCCTTATCGGAGAATTCTCTGAGCTAAAAAACAATGGAGCAAATAACATAGAATCTTTCATTTAGAGCAGAAATCTGCTCTGATAGATTATTAACAGCTTCCTGTACAGGATTGGTAAGCACAAAAAAAAAGAAGTTGCATTAGACCACTTGTAACATAACACATAGGCATGCGAGAGTAGTAATTGGGACATTCCGCTGAGGAAATAGACAGACGATTTGTTTCAAAATAGTTGTTACCTTAAAATAGCAACGAGCATTAAGTCAGATCCACCGACAAAAGGTCAATTGATGTATTAACAAGCTAGATCAGCTAGGAGTAGAAAATGCAAGAAAAAGAAAATATCCAAAAATCTTCAGCTAGATCATCATATATTGTATAAACCCTTTTTTTCTGTTCATAAGCACTCGAAAGACCGATCAATGAAAGAGGAACCACATGCTATCAATTTTCAAGAATCTAGGAACCGCAAACACTAAAAATCAAAGTGTGAAAGAGGAACCGCAAACACTGAAAAATAAAAGTGTGAAGGAGAATAAAGCTATCAATTTTCAAGAATCTAGGAACCACATGCTAATCAGGAACAAATTGCAAAAGACCGATCAATGAAAGAGGAAAAAGGAACTGCAAAATAACAAGCTCGTGAATAATATGTGTGAAATCGAACTTACCACGCAACGGGGCGACCTCCGCCGAATTGAATCAGATTTCAGCTCGCTCGATCTCACAATCACCCATCGCATCGAGTTGCAGGAGGAGGAGAATAGGCGTGCAAAATAAAGGACCTGATGGAGGAGATGAAGGAGAAAGGGTTCGTGGGGTCTGATGGAGGAGATGAAGCGTAGGAGAAAGGGTTCGACAGGTCAGATGGAGGAGATGAAGCGGCGGCGATTTTTGCTTCCCTTTTTTTCGATTAGGGTTCGTGGGGTCGAGTGTGCGAGCGGCGAGGGATCGGCAGTGACTTCAAGCGGCGAGCGAGCATTTTCCGCGTTTTCCATTTTTCCACTTTTTCCACTGCCGCATTCTCCCATTCTCTAGAAAATGACAAAATGTCATTTTCTATTTTCTCAGAAAATGATGTCTCATTTTTCAGAAAATGAGATTAGAAAATGACAAACTAAACAGCATTTTTTAGAAAATGGAAAATGAAAATGGAAAATGACTAAACCAAACACACCCTAATCAGTTCGAGCAATTTTGATTACAATTATTTCAAATAATTTTGATCAACTGTTTTAACTATATCCATTTTAATTAAAATTATTTTAATAGTATTTAATCAACTTTAATTAAAATAAATCAGTATTCAATAAAGCAATGTTAATATAATTACTTAATAATTTTGAGCATATTCAATCGTCTTTAAATTAAATTGTGATCTGAAGTGCTTTTAGAATAAATAATCAGTGTTTTTATCTGAGAGCGTAATAAATTTTCATTTTTTCTCCAAATCGTATAGACATTTTGGAAATGTCTAAATCGTGTAAGCTAGCATATGTAAAATCCCGATTTTATCTTTCCGATGTGCTTCCGAAGTAGAGATTAAATAAAACACTAGTAGAATTTCCGGCATTTACTTCGTATATTCACCGAAGTCATAGATAGATAATTACCGAAGTAGACGCACGTGAAGTAAAAAAGGGATTATTTTACTTCGCCATATAACCGAAGTCATATCCATGAAATTAGCGAAGTCTTTTACCGGTTCAAAGAGGCAATCCGGTTCAGATTTAGACCGATTCTGAAGTAAAAACTTGTCTTTTACTTTGTTGGTTTTGTAAAGTGCCGAAGTAATCGATGATATATAACTTTACAGTTTAAATTAATTGTCGAAATAAAAAAATATTTGTTGCTTTAGTAATTTTGTAATGCGACGAAGTAATAGATGATATATAACTTCACAGTTTATATTAATTATCGAAGCAAATATATTTTATAACTTCGTCAGTATTTATATTTATCGAAGTATATAGTATTATATTACTTCATCATATACGTTTATTGGCACAGTAATCGATTTCAAAGACTTCGTTATTTTGTATGATACAGAGGCAATAGATTTGTAACGACTTCACAATTATTAAATTGTGATGAAATAAATATATTTTTTAACTTCATCACAATTCAAATTGATGAAGTATTTTATTTTTGATTACTTCACCATTAAATTTTATTATCGAAGTAAATAATCATATTTTATTACAATATAATTTTAGTTTAATGAAGTAAATGTCAATTACCACCACACTAATTTAATAAAAGAGTGAAGTAAAAATTATTTTTACTTCATTAAAATTAAACAATTATCCATTCAAAATGATAAATATATATCAACGAATCCATCAATGCACAAGTACATATCCACAAATCCACAAGTATATATAACCAAAATATATATCCACAAGTATATCCAAAATCCATAATGAAAGATCAAAATATGTATCCTAAGTACACCACCAATTTAGACACCTACATATGAGTAGACAAATTCACTCCATTCACTTCTAACATCATCATATTCGGATTGTTGGTAATATTGATCCTTGATTATTCCTGCAAACTTTTAAGCAAAAATACAAAATACATTAGATTCATCCAATTGTAATAGTTTATCTCAATTATAAACCAAAGCATATAATACAAAAAAATATTACCATCCTCTCCAACTGTGGATTTTCACATTCTACTATCTCTTTCATGTACCTCATCACACAATATCCACATTCAATTGAACCACTTTGTTTTAGATTACCCTATAATGAAATATAAAAGGTAATGTAATGGTCACAATCAAGTTATAAGAATCACCCATTCATATCTTCATACATAAGCACAATACATACCGTTAATTGTTTAAAACCTGGTCTTTTAGAGATACCCTTTGAGGCATTATACATCTTGACCCCACTACATTTTACAAACATCGCAGAATAAGAATGTTAAATATATATATGTGCCCTACCAAGGAGCGCCACCAACGAGTCCTGAACGGTCTGTGCGACAATGTAATTGTGTCTTTGGTGGTGAATGTCTATATGCCCCTCCAACAGTAAGCAAGTATGCATAAAACCATACAATTGTAATCGAAAATATGACGGAAAATCTGTCAAAAACAGGCTTGTCCGAGTGAAGAATGTGAGGAAGATACTGTCATAAAGCACATAAAGTTGTTGAACATGGATGCTAAGAAATGGTTTGCTAAACCTAAATGAAGAGTGCAAATACAACAATGCCAAAGCAGTTGAAATTTATTTTTTTCTTCATGTATCTATACCTGTGAGAATAAGACTAAAAGAATTATCTGTGAAAGCCCAATTTCAATGCATTTGGCAACCTATCATCCAAAATGTACCAAGTTAGGAACATAAATATAAAATAGCTCCTGGAATGACAAATAACCAGAACCAAGATAGGACTTTAGAACTTTAAAACTTAAATTTCCATAAAATGGTAAATTGTTACCCCTGGGAAGCCAAACTCATAAAGCCCAAAACCAGAAAGTGCAACAAGGGGTACAGCTGACAACGGACTTAAGAATCTGACATGAGGCACAATAAATTTAAGAAGATCAACAACAACAAAAATGGCAGACACAACTAGCATAGACAGGATGAAAGCTTACTGACCGAGTGATGTTTCGCCAAAGACCACTGAAACCAACGATAATCTGAAGTGATGAAGCAACAATTAGAGCACCTTGTGTTCCACGCATTATATGTAAAAATTTCTAAGTAGAAAAGAAATCGCGTTAGCATGTTCAAAGAATGGCGGTATGAACCATAGTTAAATCTTCTACCAACCTCGTGAGGATCCACAATGTCACTATAACGACCGGCCAAGATGATAGAGATGGTCGGCACAACAAAAGTATATAAACCTCCGATCACAGCGGGCAGGCGTGTCCCAAAGAAAGTTTGAGAAAGAGTGTTGAGGCCAGACACAAACAATATTGTTTGGACTACCCTAGCTTTGTCGTCCTGTTTTGTTTATGATGAAATTTTTGTCAAGTCATTACAAGCTAAGAAATCAAACACAGCAATGAACATGATCAATCTAATGTGTACGAATGGGGGAAAATATAATAAAATTCCCCCCACAAACTGATCTATTCTTACATTTCCTCCGCCCATTTGAGGAACAAGTGCAGTGGGGATAATAACAGTAGTTCCTAGCATGACAAGAAAATGTTGGAAACCAAGAAGTACGGCCTCGGCTGCAACCCAAAGAAAACTAGATCAAATCCACTGAAATAACAGCTGGAAGACTAAAAGAAGCAGAAGAGTTCAAAAGGTGATCAAAAGCCATCAGATCTCTTAGGGAGCTAGGAAGTTGAGGAAGCGCTCACGCCAGGGAGGAGGGCTGGTGATGCAGTACGACACATTGCAGAGCTGCTCCCTCACCTGGTGGGGCTGCAACTCGTCCTGCTTCGGCACCGGCGCCGCACCACCTCCGGCCATTTCTCCGCTCCTCTACTTCCAACGACCACTTAACTCAAGAACCCTAATTTTGCAAACCAAAACGAAACACAAAGGCCCGTCCTTCCACTGCATTTATTGTGCACACCAACTGCGACGAGTATTGCTAAAAAAGTGGGACAAACGGATTAAATGGCGACGAAGATTCACAAACAAACTTGGAATATCTCGAGAACAGCAACAAAAACCAAAGAGCAAAGGATCAACTAAGCTAAAATCCAGTAGGGTTTGGGTGGGAACAAATCGTCGGGAAGCAACCTAGCCTCCGAAGCAGAGCAGAGCAGAGAAGAGCATAGAAGAGAAACTTAGGTCGCCGATCGAGAAGAGATGGGGTGACGCGCGCGGGAGAAACTTAGGTCGAAGCTAGCGGGAGAAGAAAAGCTGCGAAGCGATCGGCCGACTGATATAATTTAGGTTAAGTGCGGTAGAAAAGTAGGGAAAGAATATTAAGCTGCTGAGCGGGAGAATTGTAGCGCCAAACGAAATAGGGGATTAACTGTGCATAGCGGGAGAAAATTAGGGATATTAACTGCGGAGCGGGAGAAAAACCGGTTCAGATTTTATTTTATTTTACCGGTTCAATTTTATTACTTCACCAATTAAAATTATAAATTTCATTGTAAACCTTATTACTTCATTAAATATAAATTGCGAAGTAATAGTTATTAAAAATTTTTAAAAAAATCTATTCTTTTAATTCTATGAAGTCTAAAATTATATTTACTACGTCAATTTTATTATCGAAGTTTATTAATGTATATTACTTCGTCATTAATTATCGCCGAAGTAATTATCGCCGAAGTAAATGCCGGAAATTCTACTAGTGAAAGTCCGAGGTGTACGATCGAGATGAGCGATAGAGAGGGGGGATGAATATCGCTTCGTTAAAAATTTCGGATTTAATACTTAAATTACTAAGCGATCAAAGTGCACAGCGGAAGCTTCGATAATAAGTGTAACAACAAATCAATATTGCTAACACCAGTTGGTTTTACTTGCACCAGTTGGTTTTACTTACTTTGGAGTCTTGACCGACTCCTACTGCAAGGCTCATGATCCTTGATCGTTTACTTTGTGCGTCACTAAAAATCGCAAAGACGTTTTACAAGTTACAAATTAATGTGTGCAATAAAAAAATTAACAACAATACCGACTCTTGAAGTGTGAGAACATATCTTCGTTCGGAGAGTCGAACGGTGTTTCAGCGTTGTCTGAACTTTAGTCGCACAGCACACAGAAGAAGAAAGTAATCGCAGAGATTGAGTTGATGTTGTGGGTTGCTGCACTCGACTCCTTTTTATACTACTCACTCAGGCGCTTGAAAAGTCATTCAGGCGCCCTAGTCGCAGCGAATCGGGCGGAAACAATATCTGTTGCGCAGTCAAACTCTATCCTGGTTAGGCGCCTGAGTCCCTTTCAGGCGCCTGAGTGTTAACGTGAATCCTCCACTCAACACTCGCCACGTCAGGTTGACTTCACTACCGAGCCCAATCCTGACCCTAGGTTTCCTTCATTCACTCTATTAAATAAGTTTATATCCACCACCTATAAACCCCTTAAGATTCACTAACTTAATAGAGGATTTTTTCACTCGATCATGTCCCTTAGCTATAGAGGTCATTAACCATTATCAACTTGACCATCTAGTCTACTGTACTAGTCCAATAAATACCACTTTATATGTAGAATTTTATAACAACTTGGTCAAGATTGATGATATTACCTACTCCACCAGGTCCAGACCCATAACTTTACCATTTCCCCTGTTTTGTTCATTCACTTTCTAGGACTACGGCCCTCTGAGTCCACATTCCTTTGCTACCCCCTTAGGGACCTCCCTTTTTCTGATCCTTACTCTCACATCACCCTCGATACACTCTACACTTACTTTTTCGGGGGTGAAAAGGATCCTACTATGTCCAACTTTCGATCCATCGACTTGCGTATCCAGGATTACACACTTTATCGAGTTTTAGTCCATTGCATTCTTCCAATTACTTCTCGAGATGTAGCATTTATGAGGTGATTCCATTCCTTCTTACTTTACGCCCTTATTTACCGTCTTGACATAGACATTGGACTCCACATTTTCGATACTATTATCTACGCATCTAGTATCTCCACCCGCTCGAGAGTGCGGACTCCCTATTGCCACATCTTGACCACCCTATTCTTTTCTTACGAACATGACATATACGCTGGTGACGTTATCCATATGACCGAGTTTGATGAGGTAGGTATTAGGAACCTCTCGTTAGCCACGATAGACATCTCGGCCACTAGGGTCATCTCTTGGAGATGACAGAGAGCTTAGCTACAAGACGATCTGGAGGACGACGACGATGACTTCGTTGCCGAGCTCAAGGCATAGCTGGAGCAGATATCGCCACCACCCCCTCCTCTGACTACAGACGAGCGACTAACCAGGATTGAGTAGGAGATTCACAGCTTACGAGAGGAGGTGGAGGCCCACCATGCGAAGAGGCTAGCTACATGCATATTAGGCCCGACACGCAGAGCTTATGGCTCTGCTTCACTCGTGGCACCTAGGCTCATCTTCTTCATTGACTTGATTTATATCTGTCTCTGGTTGGACTTGAGATTGAATGGCTATTGACTTCTGACGTGGTTGACTTTAGCTGACATTGATATTTGACTTATCTTTATTACGTAATTGTGGTTAGTAGAATAATTTCTATTTATTAGTTTTATTATTTATTTTCTTTTCAAAAATCATTTTCCTTAACTATTTCTCAAAAATTATTTTTTTACTATTTTTCAAAAATGTATGTTTTTTTAAATCATTATTTTTTTCTAAAACTGTTTTACATATTTTTTTTACTCTATTTTTTGACATTGTTTTCAAAACTTACTCCTCTCAAAACTAGGGATTTCGTTATAGACTTAACTTAGGCATAACCCCTAGTTTGCATGCTCCTATAGATTTAGAAGTCAGCAACTCGCAAGCACATTAGGGATACCTTGCTTGACAACTTAGACTGGGTTGAGATGCTTAGGGTTATGCCTTAACTCAAAATGCTTTAAGTTAGTGCATCAAAAGTAGTTGACGCAATAAATACAATTGAACATCAATCAAATTAAATAATCAAGCTTAGAAAATCTAACTTGATTAAACTAGTTAACTTGACTAACCCAAGTGAAAACTACTATTTTATAACAATTAGTAAGTAACAAACTGGGATAGACAGGGCCCTAAGGATTTTTTTTAAATTATTTTTTTAAATTATTGCTTGTTTACTTTTGTATGTTTAGACTCAAAACATGTTTGGAATCAAATGAGTGAATTAAATTAGTTCTAAATGATTTTTTCATTAGTTTATTCCTATTATTTATTGTTCATTAATTATCTACCTGACTCAAAAGTTTTTTTAAAATTTACTTAGAATTACTTACTTGCCTCTCTGAAAATCTTTTTTTTGGCAATATTTGCTTTATCTTTTTTTCTGTGTTAACTTAAAATTATTTTATAAAATTTACTTGCATTTTCAAAAATATCACGGGCTCTAATACATAAATTTTTCTTTTTTTTTCCTTTCTCCTTCGCCAAAATATTTTTTTTTGATATATGACAAAAGGGAGAAAAAGGAAAAGTGGAAAAAGTTAAAAAGAAAATTTTAAAAGAAAAATTTTTTAGAAAGAAAATTTTCTTCTAAGTAGCAAAAAAATTTTTTTTGGCTTATTCAAACATCTACTTACTATTTTATTTTTCAAGTTTTTTTTTAAAATTTTACTTACCACTTTGCTTTTTCAAAACTCTATTTTTCAAAGGAGAGAGAAAGGAAAAGTTAAAATTTTTTCTTTCAATTTTACTTAGAGTTTTTCAAAGTTTATACTTAAAATTTTTCAAAGCTTATACTTAAAATTTTTCAAAGTCATCAAAAAAAAAACCTTTCAAATTAAAAAATACATATTTTTCAAAAGCTTCAAGGGGGAGAGTTTCATATAAAGGGGGAGCTTCATGCATTTTCAATCTTGTATATTTTTTTACTTTGAAATTGAACTTTAACTCAAAACCTATCTTATCAAGGGGATTGCATTTTTTCTTTGAAATGATACTTTGAAAAATTGAGCTTACCTTAAAAAATGTAATACTGTATTTCTTTAAATACTTTTGCTACTTGCTTATCTATTTGCTTCAACTTAACTTTTGAACTGGGATGTCATAAATAAAAAAGGAGGAGATTATTGGTGTCGGAAGCACCAGATCAAACTTAGTTTTGATAATGACAAAGGATTCAATGTTAAGTATTGTTTATGATTTAACATGTTTTACTAAGTGTGCAGGAAAGTTCAAGTTTACCTAGGCACGAAGTCTTGACCAGAATGGTTGAGCACGAACTCCTAGTTGAGGACTGGGCACAAAGTCCTGATCAAGGGCTGGGCACCAAATACCTGACCGAGGGTTGGGCACGAAGACCTAACCGGGGGTCGGGCATTGAAGACTTAATCTGAAAGATCGGACAGAAGACTTAGCCGACCGAGGACAACAGATAGAAGTAGGGATGGGTCGAGGTATGGACGTCTCGAGATCCAGAAGCCTCGGGGTCGAGCAAAAGTCTAACCGGAGGTGTTGGTTGGCAACAGGTAACTTCTCCAAAGTGGAGTAGGTGAGGATACGTTCCCTGGAAGAGAGAATAGTAGGCGTCGGTCCGACCTAGGATTTCATTTGAAATCCAAAGTCAGGATTAGACAGCTCTGGCTGTCGTACATGCATATATTCTGTATATTATTTATTGCATTTGGACTAACCTGTGTTGTAGCTCAAGACTTAAACTAGCAACATTGAGGGCGCTCGAGAGGACCTGGGCACCTGAGAAGACAGACACCTAAGAGGTCTCGAGCGCCCGAGTACACAAGTGCGCGAGAGGTCTCGAGAGCCCCTGTGATGATGACTCAGCTCGGGCCAAGCTGAGTTGACGCGTGCTGATTGGATGTGCCACGTTGACAACACAGGCACCCCAGAACCTCTCAGGTGTCTGAGAAGGATAGAATTTACCCAGTCTGCGGATGAGGATGCAGTTGGATTATGCTGAGTTGGGGGCACCCCTAGGCACTTGGGCGCCCAAGTGCTTATAGAAAAGGGGGGTTCGAACCACAGTTTCTCACATTAGATTTTCACGCTATCCGTGCTCAAGTTTGCTGCTCCGAGACAGTCCAGGAACTCTTTACATTTCAGTTACAAGTTGATGGTATAATTTTGTTATTTCTATGTACTTTAAATTACATATTTGTAACATTTTTACGAACTTATAGAATTGCCCAACGTAAATGGTCATGGACCGTGGGCCTTAGAGTAGGAGCCATTATAAACTCTGAACCAAGTAAAAACAAACCTATTAGCATTGATTTTAACTTATGCTATTTTATTTTTGTTGCGTTTACTCTCTACTTAAATTCGAGAAATTTTCGAATCGATATTCACCCTCCTCTCTATTGATCTCACCGATCCAGATCGATCTAGATTGGAAGACATATGAAGAAATATTATCTCCACGTTTATTCAAATGTTGATGTTAGGTTGTTATGTAAATTTTATATTTTGTATATTTTTTTTCTCTTTTATTTGCTTCTTTTACTTATAAGTGACCTATAGTGTTGGGTGTAAACCCTTGGATGACTTGAGGGTTTCCTAAGCAACCACGGGGTCAACATGATAGACTTCTCTATGTCTACGGATTAAAAAATTTAATCCGAATAGAGACCCGTCTCCCAAACGACCGTCTCGTCGTCGTGTTAATTAATCCAAGTCACAACTTAGCCAAAACCAAGGTTAAGGCCTTGTAACTTTTCGGATTAATCAACCGTGGAAAAAATGATGAATGGATCGCCGATTTTCGTGTTTATAATCGGGGTCCATGACATAATTAATTATCATATTAATTAACAAATAATTAATTTACGATAATTAATTAACCACATGCAATGATAGACAAAATCAAAGCAAGAAATAACAAAAGAAAGACAGAGCTAGGGAGAGGTATACTTCGTCGTTTACCTCGCAATCTTCTACCTTATGACCCTCCCCTCCTGGACGTCGTGTGGACGACGAGCTACCAAGATGCGGAGTCACCAAGGCACCAATTAATCCTTACTTTTCTTCCTTCCATTGCGCCAACACCAAACCCTAGGGTTAGGGTTTGGCTCCCGCCGACAACCCTTCAAGGAAGAGGAGGTGAAGTTGAGGAAGAAGAGCTTCTCCCCTTCACCTCTGCCCGAGCCAACCTCCTCTTCTTCTTCCTATCTCACGGCAGCAATCCCGCAAGGAAGAAGAACTCCTCCCACCTCTCCTTTTTCCGGCAACAAGCACAAAAGGAAGAGGAAGCTTCCGCCGGCACATCACCCTTCCTCCTCCCCTACTTCCGCATGCCACAAAGGAGAAGGGAGCTCCTCCTTGTCTTGAGAATGTCCGTAGCAGAGGATGTGGAAGATGAGAAGAAGAGAAGAAGAAAACAAAAGTTTTCTTCACCTCCACCGCCAGCGCCAACCTTCTCCTTGCGCCGGCGAGCCTTGCTTCTTTTCTCCTCGCTGTGTGCCACCAAGGGATGAAGACAACTCCTCTCTTGCTCTATGATCGACGACAACCCAGGGGATGTGAAGAAGATCTGGGAAGAAGAAGAAGAATCTCTTCTTCCACCGCCTGCCGGTGCCCTAGGTGAGAGAGAAGGGAGAGAGGAGAGGGAAGAGGTTTTTAGGGTTTTCAAATAATTGGAATCATTTCCAATTAATTGTGGATTAATTATCTCCCTTGTATCATGACTTCTATGGGGTATTTATAGGGCTAAGGTAGGGACCATGAGGAGGAATTGGTTTTTAGTCCGCTAATGGATCTAAACCCAATCCATTAATCGAGATCCATTCCTCTAAAGGATTCCATTGAACTTCCTCACCAACCCCCATATTTTCATATGAGCTCCACCTGTTATGAGTCATCCATCTCCCCGTGTTTAAGATATCGAATGTTCAATAATTAATTTAAATTACTGATAATTTTAATTAATTATCCTCTTGATCCTTAATTAGTACCACTCAACCTTTTCATCATGTCGGACCATAGTCCACTTGCAAGATTTGACATGACGACCCTTTTTGAGCTCATCAAGGGGGAATCATCATCTCGACTAACCAGGATACGGATTCCCTTAATAATCAACGACTCACCATATAACTAATATTATTTTCCAATTTATCGGGCCCATCGATTTAATAGAATAAATCTCACCCATTGGTAAGTCAATGAAATAATAATTAATTATGCATGCCCGTTATTATTTTGGTATTAAAAGATCATACTCCATAATATATATCCGAGGTCTAATCCAATTTATGAAGTCAGTACAAAATGGATGACCTCTCTTTTGGTCCTACTCAATGTACACAAAGCACACTAGTGTAATTCTATGGTTAAGATAAATCACACATAATTACACTACAACCATCTCGATGGTTTGTCCAACTTCATCTCGATTGTGAGCCTCTTTCTTATACTTCTTCAAGGAACTTGATAACATGATCTTCTGTACGACACCACGCACCATGTTATCTACAATGTAATGTATGGGACATTTTGTGCATATACTAATATAAATATGCACTGTGTGATTTTGTGATTCTCTTTCAAAATGTAGATGTATTTTATCCAAAAGCAAAGTTTTTAGTATACATCTTAACAATCTCCACTTATACTCAAAGACTTTGCTATTTTCAAAATGTCATACATCTGACCACTTTATCCTTCACATGCCTAAAAGCTCTCGCTACCAAGGCCTTAGTGGAAAGATCTCCCTAGGTCATTCTCTTATGTAATCTAGGCAACAACAGTTATTCCTTATCAAGGTGGTACTTGCGCTCTATGTGTTTACTTGCCTTATGGACTCGTTATTCCTTCGAATTTGCAACTGCACCATTTTGATCACAACAAAATGTGATAGCCCTGAGTAAACTAGGAGTCACATCTGTTGAGGCAATCTGTGGTCCGGAGTGACCAAGTGTTTTGATATTTGGGCAAAGAGTTTAAGTTAGGTTTACCCTTGTATTCTTATATGTGTATGTTGAGTGTGCAGGATGTACAGATTACACATGTGGACTTGATTGGACGACCTCAGTACGGTGAAGGGTGGCATGGAGGCAAGCTAGAGGCTTGCGTGCGCATCCGAGGGACCTTGGAGAGCAGGGATGATGAGCTGATGGGCGCGGACTTCGAGGCATCCGTGAAGGATGGCATGGAGGCAAGATGGAGGCTTGCGTGCATCCGAGGGACGGGAGCTGAAGATGAAGAGGGCGCGAAGGCAACAGTCGAGGCTGCGGAGGAGGAGTCAGTCGAGTCGTGAGGGTACGAGTGCTGTGTGATTGTACTCGGGAAGTCCTAGGGGTCGAGTGCGGAGTGAAATGTACTCGGGGAGTGTAAACCTAGGACTAGTAAGGGACCAGTTGACTACCCTGGGAGCAGTCGACTGGTAGCGGCTGGTGAGCTGGCAGAATTCGAACGTTGGAGTGTTAACGGTTGAATTCTGAGTGGGGCAGTCGACTGCCCTGGGAGCAGTCGACTGCCAGCGAGGGTTTTCAGCCCGAGTTCTATTTAAAGAGAACTCGGTTTGGGCTGAGACTCTTGACGAAACTCGCTTGGGTAAAGTGAGTTAGTAGTCTTTTGTGATCAGAGAGCCTCCGAAGTGTTGTGGCGAGGTTTCTCCACCTACAAGGAGCGACAGATCTAGCCGGAGGTTATCCGGGGGTTGATCCACCGACGGATTCTTGGATTAGTCACCCGTCCGGGGTGGATACCAAGTAAATCATGTTGTTAGCATTGTTTATTTAATTGTGCATATTATTGTTTTCGCTGCGCTAACAATTTTGTAGAGAAACGAACGACAAAGTGCTATTCACCCCCCCTCTAGCGCACACTAAGTCGATCCATCAATTGGTATCAGAGCGAAGGACCGCTCTTGATCAGACTAACCACCGAGGGAGCACACGCTAGAGGGAAAAGAAAATGGAAGATAATTAGTTTGGGGACGACATCTACACTCCGCCGGCTTATGACCATGAGAATTTCGGATATTGGAAAGCCCGAATAGAGGCTTGGTTCGGAATGGAGTGGGCATGTCGAATCGTGCTTGAAGAGCCATATGAGACTCCAAAGGATAAGCACGGGAAGAAGCTTAGGCCTAGATATTGGAGTCAAGAACAAGCAAGGGCAAATGAAAAGGTAATAGGTATATTGATTGATATTGTGCCTAACAAAATTTTGAGTTATGTAGGGGCATACCAAAATGCATGTGAATTGTGGAGCAAATTGAAAGAATATCATGAAAGCCCTACACAAGTTCAAGAGCCCAAGGAGAAAGGTCAAATGAGTCAAGGAAAAGAAGAAGAAAAGGAAGTATCTACATCTTCAAGTGAGGGAGAGAGTGAAAGATCATCAACCCCCTCAAGAGAAGAAGAGGAGGTATCGATTTCATGAATTGAGGGGGAGGAGAGACCCTCAACCGTACCGGATCAAGAGGAGGCATCCATATCATCAAAAGTTGAAAAAGAAGTTCCAACCTCCACCAAAGCCAAATCAAAAGAACATATCACATGCTTTGGTTGCAATGAAAAGGGGCACTACAAGGACAAGTGCCCAAAAGGTAAAAAGGAGGTAAAATCTACACTCATTTCAAGTTCTTTCAAATCTAACATAAAGTGTAGGACTGGAGAAATCCAAGAGAAGAAGAGGAGGATTCAATGTTTCACGTGTGGTGAACTAGGGCACTACCACACTAAGTGCCCAAGGAGTAAAGAGTTCAAGAAAATGGAGCACTTGAGGAGATGGGAGAAAGAAGAAAGGAGGAGGCCAAGATCACAACAAGAAGGGACTACAAGGGTAAGGGAGGTACTTCCTAACCCTAGGTTAAAAAGTAGTTCAACTTCAAGTTCTTCTTTGCATTTTAAGAATCATGTTAATACCCATCCATGCATGCTAAAATTAACGAAAATTGCTTACTTGTGCATAACTATGGTTTCAAATATAATGATAGGACTAGGGTTAACAAGGTAGATCAACACCCTAGGGAAACATGCATAATGATAGACCCAAGACCTCTAGACCTAAGGATCATGGCACTAATCCCAAGAAGGGAAGGAATGTGATTAGAAAGGAGGTTAGGCCTAGGAATGTCCAAGGTGGACATATGGGTTCTAGGGTTAGAACTCTAGAAAGGGAAAATCAAGCCTTAAGGGCAAGGCTTGATACATTAGAAAAGACCCTAGAAAGATTCACGGTTGGATCTAAGGGCTTAGACATGGTGTTGGGTAGTTTAAAACCCAACTATGATAGATCGGGTTTGGGCTACCGGTCTAAGACTTCCAAGGCCAACAAAAAGAAATATGCTGGGAAGACATATGATCATGGCAAGAAGGAGAAGTCCAAGGATGGCAAGGGGGTACCATCCAAAGGGAAAAAGGATAACTTAACCAAGGACAAGGTGTCCAAGGTTAAGAAGGTTCATTTTGTAGGTCAGGAGTCACCGGGGGCACACCGGTGTGGCTTAGTGTGGATTGAGTCACCTAGAGAGGTGACTAAGGCCAAGAGCTCAGGGGGGAGCTCTAGGAGCCTTTGGGGTCCATGGTAAATGTGTAACACCCGCCTTTCCAGCCCTACGGTGTGGGCGGAAGGCGGCGTTACACTAACATACATATATGCAAATGGAGATCTTAATGCAGCGGAATAATTTAAGACTTTATACATGTGCGTTTAAACCATGCAACTAACACTTGAACCATGTAAACATGTCTTAGCTATCATTCTTAAACATGGTTACTTAGTAAACTTAGCATTATCATAACATAAAAAGAATAAGACATAACATGTGAGACATAACATTTTTGAACATGCTTGCATTATACATAATTTAACCTACCATCAAGCTTAAAGCCAACATAAAGTGTAGCATGGAACTAAAGTTAACAATGCAAACATAAGAAGTTGTTCTTAGGAAAACCATCATAAAACATAGCATGAAACTTAAAGATAACAATGCAAAATATAAGACATGTGACAATTATGGGTAATAGGATCTTTTCTTTTCTTTTGCCAAGTCACTGCCACACACACACACTTGCCCTCCTACTGCTTCCCTTAGCTTAGTATCCTCTTGCTTGATCTGCAGTATAAGAAAGTAAAACTATAAGCACATAGGCTTAGTAAGACCCTTTCCTACTCACTAAAACATACGTCACATATAATAAAGGCACATAACATGCTTAACATAGAGGAGTTCTTGACATAAACATAAGCATATGACATACTTGACATGACATAATTCTTGACATAAACATAAACATATAACATACTTGATATGACATAATTCTTGACATAAACATAAGCATATAACATACTTGACATGGCATAGATGCATAGCATGAATGAATGCATGAGTCAAATGCACATAACATAAGGATGCTTATTTGAAAATCATAATTATAAATACTTAAACATAAACATAACATCATGGGGGGCCCTGGCTTGTACCACATACATACATACATCATTTGCGCACATCCCTAAGTAAATACGAAGTAGCTAGTCTCGACCTACTAGGGTACTAGGTTACCTTCAACCTAGGGACAGCTACGGTAGTCCAGAACTGAGGCGTTCTTAAGGTGCCCATCCCTGTTGGACAGCTACGGTAGTCCCAAAACCGGGGACAGCTGCGGTAGTCCCACACCGAGGCGTTCTTAAGGTGCCCATCCCTTGGACCTTACTTGGGTCCGGTACAAGCCCATCCATAAAGTAAAATATCTTCACATGCTTCTTTTTTTCCATTATATTTCATCATTCATAGAACTTTCATAGCATAATTGAAAACATAAACATGATCTTAATACATAAAGCATGACATAAAGCATACTTAGCATTTCATCATTCATAGTTCATGCATACATCATTATGCCTTAGAGGCATGACATCATCTTCATTCATCATCTTCATTCATAAGGCATGACTTACATACATAATTATGCCTTAAGGCATAAGTATCATCTTAGTTCATAAAGCTTGCATGATCATGGTACATAAGGTAAGCATGCATAAATAAGTTTTCACATACATGGTACATATCACATAGCAACATGATCATGGTATCTATCATAAAGCATGCATGGGTAGGATCCATATGAACATGATACATACTACATAGGTTCATAACATTCAACCTAAAACATGCATAGGTCTACATAATCATATATCTATCATAATACCTATGTTCAAGGCATTTAACATAATACATGCATAATTCTACATAAACATGAGGCATACTTCACAACACATGTATTCATGGTATATAGTTTAAAACATCCATAAATATACCTACTAAAACATGTCAAATAAAAATACAAGATCATAGCAATTAAAAAAAATCTGAATAAAGAAAGCAGAATAAAATGTGTAATGTAACAAAAATTCACATGAATAATATTGTGAATTCATTATGAAAATTAAAATAAAAAAAAAAAAAAAAATAAAAAAAAAAAATATAAATAATGTTATGAAATATCATGGAATCATGAAATATATCATGAAATAATGGATTCATGAATATGAATATTATTATGAATAATATTTATGGAATATTATAAAATAATATGAATTCATGAAATATTATTAATATTATGAAATAATATGAATTCATGAAATATTATTAATATTATGAAATAATATGAATTCATGAAATATTATTAATATTATAAAATTTCATAATGGGCTTGGCTTAATAGGCTTTGATATGGATTAGTGCAAAATGTGATAAAAAGGAGGAAGCAAGGATTGAACCTTGAACCTCCTAGTTGCACTCTCTATGTCTTAACCACTACACCAAGTATTATTTCTTGTTGAGAGAATAAGAAACATGCTTGTTAAGCCTGTAATAGTGAAGAGACATGTCTTTTCATGAGAAAAGTATAAATAAGAGAGGGAAGAGGTGTGAGTAACTTCCTCTTCTTCTTCCTTTTCTCTTCCCCACCGAAACTTCATTGCCCCTCTCCCTTGTGTTTTCGAAAAATACAACCTAGGGTTTCTAACCCTAGGGGATTGGAAGGAAGAAGGCTCTTGCCCTCTATTAGGGCCAAGGAGTCTAGAGAAGAAAGAGTAAGAGGAACCTTCACTTCTCCTTCAACCAAGGGTACCCTAAGGGACTTAAAGAAGTAGAATCTCAAGCGAAAGGATGTAAGTATCCCCTTGCCTGCAGTGTAATGGTTATTGTATGTATTCTTCATGTTTTGCTTTTGGAAAAAGGGAGTCTTCCCTTTAGGTAAGTTTCGGCCACCCCCTTAAGGGGAGGCCTTGGCTACTTTTTGATGCATGAGGAGACCTTTGGGACTTAGGGTACATATGTATGATGATTTCCCATCATGTTGTGATAAAGAAAAGTAGGGTTATCCACCCTACAAGTTTCGGCCAAGAGGAGAAAGGTTAGGCTTTTGGGTTGCTTGCTATCCTATGATGTGTCCATGATTAGTAGTGTAGATAAAGTGTTTGTGTAAATGTTTGTGTGAAGATTGGATGTCAAAAACCTAGCCTACCCTACCCTACAAGTTTCGGCCAACCCTAGGTGGATGAGGGTTTAAGGTTGTATGATTTTCCTTATGATATATCCATGCTTAATAGTATAGGTAAGGTGTTTGTGTAAATGCTTGTGTGGATATTTGAAGTCAAAAACCTAGCCTAGCCATCCTACAAGTTTCGGCCACCCTAGGTTAGGGTTTAGGGTTGCTGGATTTTATTCCCATGATGCATGCTATATATGATATGTGATGATTGTATGGGATGTACCCTATAAGATATGCTTAGGGTTGCTATGATGATATGTATGTGCAAGTAATGTTTAAATGGAATATTGATTTAGAAACTAAATGTCCCTAGCATGTGATATTTGGCCAAGCATGAAATATTAGGTTTATAAAGGTTAAATTATCCTATGTGATATGATTATGTTAGGGAGATGATATGTGAATGCATTTGATGAACAAATGGAATGCTTGATTGGAAAAACTTGGACTTCCCTAGTGATGACTTTGATAGTTAAACAAGCATGCTTAGTCCTTAAGTCCTTGCATTGTTGTTTTAATGTCATGCTAGGAGATAGAAATAGAAAAAAAATATTACTATATGATTGAATGTACGTAACCCCGCCCCGAGAGTAGATATAAGGGCGGGCGTTACAGCATAGCATATAAAGTTAGGGTTAAAATTCATACAACATGCTTGAACATACATCTACATCATAGTAAGTCATAAACAAGTATACTTGAAACCTTAGACTATCCCAAACCCTAGACTTGGTGCTTGGCCGAAACCCTAGAAGATGGAAGTCCCATTATTCAAGTAAAATGTGAGATACCATAAGTAACATAACACCCATACAATTCTTACCATGCCATAGGAAGCCATTTGAACACATGATTGGGGCAAACCCCAATTCCTAGCCCTAGATTAGGTCTTGGACGAAATCCTAAAGGGTCACAAGTACATGAAAAAATTCATATAATTCACAATTAACATCCAATACAATACATACAATGCCATAGGAAGCCATTAGAACACATGATTGAGCTAACCCTAGCACCTAGCCCTAACATTTGGTCTTGGCCGAAACTTATAGGGGTCTTAAGTCCATGGAAAAATTCATATAATTCACAATTAACATCCATTATATCATAGGGAATCATAATAAGCATACTTGGAGGGTTAGATATAATCCTAACCATGGAAATGGGATGGTGGCCGAAACTTGTAGGGTGCCTTGGGTGCTACAAAAATTCCACAACTCATAATTTATTCTTTATTTATCATGGGAAAGCATTAGGAATCATAAGTGAGGTTTTAACATCATCCCAAACCCAAAAACCATGCTTGGCCGAAACTTGTAGAAACCCTAATCCATAGTTTTCTCAACAGAGATCCCAAACAAAACTTAAATCATGATAGACAACATAGAAAACTATTATACCACAGGTGAGGGAGTCTTACCTTTCTTGATCTTGGTTATAAACCTTGAATAGAGAAATAAAAGAAAACCTTCTTGACCTTAGAACACTCATTGCCCTTGTAGCCTTGTAGAAGAACTTAGATCTTCAAAAGGGAGTCTTCTTGTGAAGTTTTCCAAGGGAAAAACCACCTTGTGGGTTTCGGCTAGGAGGAGGAAGAAGAGAGGAGAGGAAGAGCCCTTGGTGGAAGAAAAGAGGAAGAAATAACTTAGGTGTCTCTTCACTCCTCATCTCCCTCTTTTATACTAAGTGGAGGGGCAAGTGAAGGGGCATGATGCCTCCTCACATGGTGACTCTTCACTTCCTTTAGCCTTAACAACAATCCTCTTCTTTTCCACTAGCACTCCCTTGCTAGGTGAATTGGTTAGTATATGCATGATGAGACTTTGCCTCTATCCTAGGTCCAAGGTTCAATCCTTGGTGCATGCACTTTCTTTTTATTCCATTTACTCTTATTTTTGGCAAGACCTACATAAGAGCCCACCAAGAGTCATGCTAATATTCCTAATTGAAGCCCAATTCTATTCATGTTAAAATTCTACCCAAGGTCCACTAATAGCTATGGTACTAGAAGAGCCCATGTAAGGCCCATTAGCACTTAGCTTTTTAATCTATATAAGAGATCATGCTAAGGTTCATGCTAGTATACTCAAGAATCCACATAGGCATGATCAATATTTTAAAGAAAAATATTGAGAGGATTCTACGGGCGTTACAAAATGGATCTCAAGAGTTTTTCTCCTAGAAAATTAGGTGAAATGTGCCAAAAAGGGTTAAGAGACTTGGGTAAGTCTTAAGCCTAGAAAATTGACACATTAAAAAGGGAATTTAGGGAGAAAAGGATGAAAATAGGGTTATATTCGAGGAAATTGAGGTTTAATGTGTGAATACCATATAATTCAATGGTAGAAATGACTTATGATCAAGGATAAGAGGATACATCAAGGAAAAACCACAATTAGAACTTTTGGGATGAGTTTCAATTATACAATTTAGGATAAGTTGGGTTTCGTGCCAATCTTGGGATCCAGAGTATAATTGTTTGGAAACGTATTTTTCCCAAGAAGATATTGGCCCCACAAATCTCTCCACGAAATTTAATAATTTTTGGAGATTTGTAGAATTATTTAGGGATTACTGAAATTGGACTGAAAATCTGAAAATCAGGTATCAGTCGACTGCCCTGGGGGCAATCGATTGGTCTCAGCCCAGAAACATTTTGTGAGTTTGGGAGTCGACTGTCCCAAGGGCAGTCGACTGGTCTGTAGGCTGAAATGGAAATAGGTATATTGGACAATAAAAAATTGCAAATTTGGATTATAGGATATGTCTGTGGATTAAAAGTCTTGATTATGATCTCATATTCCTTAAATGATGTGTTATCTCATGAGTTAATAAGGCTTTATTGATATTAAAGGAGGATTGATAAGAGATAAGAAGGAGATTTCTTTTTATTTTGAGGATATTGAAAAGAAAGAGTCAAGGACAAATTCCCTGTGTAAATTGATGATAGTTAGAATCGGCAAACACAAGGAATCATAAATTGAGGTCAAAATTGATACAAAGTGTCCATCTTTAAGGAAATTGGAGGATTGTACCAAAGTCAAGCACATTTGATAATCTTAATCAAATCATATCTTTCTAGGATAGGGCATATCCTAGCAAATGTGCTTGCAAACTCTTAGGATTATTTAAGGGGTTTGTTGAGTTCTTTTTGGCACTAGGGATAAGGTTGCTTGGGGGCAATCCTTTAATGGTGGCCAAGGGAGAAGAACTTGGGTGTTAAGTTGGGTAGAACTTCACCTTGGAAAATAGAAATTGGGAGAAGACATAGGTTAAGGGGGAGATTGCCTCCTTGTTTGCCTTAATTTTCATGAAATTTTTGGGTTTTGTGTCCAACTTGGAACCGTGATAGATACATATTAAAATATATTTTTTCCAAGTAGGTATGGGTACCACAAAGTTCTCCACGAAATTTGAGAATTTTTGGAGAAGTGTGAAATTTCTGGCGCATTTCTGAAGTTGGCCAAAAAAGTCTGATATTCATAGTATTAGTCGACTGCCCAGGGCTGATATGCGTATCAGCAGCTGGTTTGGTGTCGAGTGGTGTAAAACAAGTGTATGGGGGGTTAGTAAACTATGTTTAGGACCATTAGGGATTGAAAGAACCGATAATTAGGATATTATTGGGGTCTTTTTGATGTTAGGCAAAGTGGGAGAAGTTTGGGTTTAAGTTGGGAAACCAAACTTACCTTTGCAAGAAACCATAGGTTTAGGGGGAGTTGAGAATAAGGGGGAGCATGGTTGCTCCATTTTTGGCGTAAGGGGAACCTTGGAGAGGTTCTTAAAAAGCCTTTGTAAATCCAATGTAGGGGGAGCTTGGGAGAAGCCTTAAAAGCCCATTTTGGTGTAGAAATTCCTAGCTTGGAGGGCTAGGTGTGAAAATTCCTAAGTTGGAGGGTTAGGTGTGGGATGCTTTGGGATACGATCCAGTTTTGCATTGCATATGCATTCATTTAGCATTGTTTTTGCTGTTGACTACTATCTTGCTTTCCCTAACTTAAACGTATTGCTAAACATCAAAAAGGGGGAGATTGTTGAGACAATCTGTGGTCCGGAGTGACCAAGTGTTTTGATGTTTGGGCAAAGAGTTTAAGTTAGGTTTACCCTTGTGTTCTTATATGTGTATGTTGAGTGTGCAGGATGTACAGGTTACACATGTGGACTTGATGGACGACCTCAGTATGGTGAAGGGTGGCATGGAGGTAAGCTGGAGGCTTGCGTGCGTATCCGAGGGACCTTGGAGAGCAGGGACGATGAGCTGATGGGCGCGGACTTCGAGGCATGCGTGAAGGATGGCATGGAGGCAAGCTGGAGGCTTGCGTGCATCCGAGGGACGGGAGCCGAAGATGAAGAGGGCGCGAAGGCAATAGCCGAGGCTGCAGAAGAGGAGTTAGTCGAGTCGTGAAATGTACTCGGGAAGTGTAAACCTAGGGGTGGAGTGCGGAGTGAAATGTACTCGGGAAGTGTAAACCTAGGACTAGTAAGGGACCAATCGACTGCCTTGGGAGTAGTCGACTGGTAGTGGCTGGTGAGCATACAGAATTCGAACATTGGAGTGTTAATGGTCGAATTCTGAGTGGGGCAGTCGACTGCCCTGGGAGCAGTCGACTGCCAGCGAGGGTTTTTAGCCCGAGTTCTATTTAAAGAGAACTCGGTTTGGTCTGAGACTCTTGACGAAACTCGCTTGGGTAAAGTGAGTTAGTAGTCTTTTGTGATCAGAGAGCGTCTGAAGTGTTGTGGCGAGATTTCTCCACCCACAAGGAGCGACAGATTTAACCGGAGGTTATCCGGGAGTTGATCCACCGATGGATTCTTGGATTAGTCACTCGTCCGGGGTGGATACCAAGTAAATCAGGTTGTTAGCATTGTTTATTTTATTGTACATATTATTGTTTCCGCTGCGCTAACAATTTTGTAGAGAAACGAACAACAAAGTGCTATTCACCCCCCTCTAGCGCACACCAAGTCGATCCATCAACATCGAAGTCCATCTCGAGGTTCCTGAACCATGTAGCTCTTTTGGCTGTCTGAGAGACTACTAACCATCCAGCTTCTGTGGTAGAGTCCATCACGCAGCCGCTGCGCAACACTCTCCCATACAATAGTTCCACCTCCTAAAAGTAAACACAAAACCCTAAGGAATACCTATATTTGCCCCTTATCTTGACTGGAATCCTATATCCATATAACCCATAGGATATTGATCTGCCTGGTAAACCAGCATATAGTCCTTAGTCCTTCTCAGACACTAAAATATGCTTTTACCTCAATGTTACTCCGATATCTGTCAGCCATGCCCAAGGCACAACAGATATCTGGTCTCGTTTTTAGCATACATGAGGCTTTCTATAGCTTATGCTAAGGAAACCGCCATTACCTACTTTATCCCCTTTGATAACCTAAACATATCTCCTTAGATAGAGTAACTTCGCAACTGAAAAGTACCAAACTTTTCTTGGAGGTATCCATGCTAAAATGAGTTAGGACAGTGTCTTGTATGAAGCTGGGGATAAGCACATCATCCTTGTCTGGAGATCTCTTAGATCTTTGATCCCCAAGGATGTGTCTTACTACTCCCAAGTCCTTCATAATTGTTTGGACAACCATACCCTTACGTCTGATAGTATTTCATTATTGTTTCCAATCAACAAAATATTATCTACGTATAGTACAAGAATACCACTTCGTTTCCATCACATCACTTATACACAATCTTATCCATCCTTTGAACAAATTCATATGACTGGATTTATCTCTTCAAAGCGGATGATCCTTATCATGGCTCTAGGGATCCGGTTCATGTTCTCTAAGGACCAAGTCCAAAGACTTTCCAAGAACATGAATCCTATAGGTTGACTAACAACCCTCCCACTATGATAAGGTATCCCCTGTGTATCTTCTGTGACATGAGGTGCAATGCCTTGTGACATTCCTTTTGTACAATTGGTACTAAGGTCAGAATGTACCCGATTTGTTTTACTTAGAATAATTCTACTCATAGGTATATGATTTATCACATAGTCCTTTTCTAAGAATCAGACATTCATACCAACGAATATCCTCTGATCCTAAGGACCATTAAACCACCTTTTGTTCCTTTAGGATAGCCTACGAACATGTGCACTAGATTCCAACTTATTAGTATCTCTTTTCAGCACATGTGCTGAACTACCCATAATCTAATCATGCCTTAGATTAAGCTTTCGCTTAGTCTACATTTCTATGAGTTTAGAGACTACTGACCTAGATAGTATCAAGCACATTCACCATCGTATCCAGAGCATATCCCCTTGAACAAATTTGGCTAATCTCAGAGTAGCTTATCATTTTCCTAACCATTATCTTAAGAGACATTTTTCCTTTCCAATGCTGCACCATACTGTTGGGGCACACCAGGTGCAGTGTATTGGGACTTATTCCCAATGTTTGATAAGTAAATCCTACAACTATCCCAAGAGATACTTGCCACTATGATCTAATCGTAATGTCGCCAGACTTTTACTTTGATGTTTCTCTGCATCAGACTTGAATTCTTTGATCTTATCAAAGTATTCAGTCTTGCGGTACATCAAGTAAATGTACTTTTACCCTTGAAAGACTATTTATAAAATAAACAAAGTTTTCAAGGTTACCTCTATTCTAGATAGACTAAGGACTTATACTTATCAAGTTGAACCAACTCCTACATACCTTTGGCTCTATGCCCCTAGGCTTAGAAAAGCCTCTTGGTCCTGTTACCTTCCTAGTAAGAGTCAAAGATCTTAAGGAAGACAAGTCTGTAGGACCGGTGCCGTCGATAGAGGGGGGGTGACTATCGACCGTGAAAATCTCTCGTGGAAACTTCATAGAAAACTTGGATCGTTCTAGACTTAGAGCGTTAGTAGCACAGCGAAAAAGTAAATAAAAATAAAAGCAAGACAGGGACACAGCGGGATTTATTTACTTGGTTCCCAACCCCCCAGAGTCAGTACGTCCAAGGCCTATGTACTCGGCGTGAGTCCACTATTGGTTCCTTTCTGAAATTTCTGGAGGCGGAGAAAACCCGTCTTACAGTGTATAAGTACAATCAAAAAGGTATAACAAAGTAAGTATAGAATACTAAATGCAAACCGAAGAACTAGAGTTTGAAACTCGGCCAATTTGGACCTCCGAAGTGCCGCGCACTTCCTCCTGGAGCCTCCCGGTCGTAGAGCCATCTTTAGCGCGTTGTCGTCGATCAGAATGCTCAGAATCGCTTTCAGCAGTTGTGTTTGAAGCAGAGGGGTCGAAGACCCTGCGTGAAGGCTTATCTGTTTTTCGAACTCGAAACAGCAAATACATCTTTCACCTTGGGCGCCCCAGACCTTCCGTACGCCCTGCTTGAAGCCTATTCTGCTTTCATCACCTTAACTGCTTTTTCCTTCTTTGGCTTGGGCGCCCCCATCAATGGGGGTGCCTGGATGCTTGGGGGCGCCTGATAACCATCATTTTTGTTGATTATTTTAGGCTCTAAAATCCATGTTTGATCCACATTTTATATGCTTAAGTTTGCAATTGTATTAGGTTTCATGTATTCCCTCTATTTTGGCTTTTAATTCAAATCTTTGTATATTTGGGATATTTTTGGCACTAAATTTGAATATCATTTTGTAGGCTTCAATTGATCATGGACCTAGATCAAATCGGGTCAGACTTGAGTCAGCATTGGATTATTAGGAGTCGTCCATTCCAGAGAACGGCTAGATCTGAGCCATCGGTCAACTTCTGGTCAATCGGAGATCAAGATAGAATCACTCATGACCATAGATCAAGATCTGAAAATTACAGCCAAATCAGAAGTAATCTGACCGTTGGATCGAGCTCAAGATGTTCTAGACCATCCATTCAAGAAAAGGGAAGATCTGGACCATTCACCACTGATCTGGTTAATCCGAGCTGGGGATAGGTAGATCAGGACCATTGATTGGGATCTGTGGAGTTTGGGTCAGATCTGAAGAGATCTGACCGTTGGATGCAGTCAAATCGATCTCAGCCGTCCGTTGCTAAGGAGTCAAAGATTGAACCCAAGTTTTGGGCTGAACCGCTGAGCCAAACCCAACTTCTGAGCTGAACCGAAGCTGGCTTGACTGAACCTAACTGCTGACTTGGCTGACTGAACCGCACTCATGGCTTGATTGAACCCAACTGCTGAACCAAGCATGGCTGATCGAACGCAAGCTGAGCCAAACTCGAGCGCAAGCCGGACCGAACCCAATCGCTGAAGCCAAGAGAACAAAAGGGAGCAGAGACGCGCGACCTAGGTTATCGACTTCATCTTCTCTACGGAGAGGCGATCGCGGAGAGGCGATTGAGACGAGGGGTTCCCGTCTCAACTCAGCCACTCCACCTTCACCGCCGGCGGTTCTCCTCACCACTTCATCGCCGCCGGCTGGAGCTTCGATCGATTGCAGTTTGAGGGATTCCCGACTCGATCCGATCAACTCCATCCAATCTCCACTACATCACAAGCTAGGGCTTTGGGGGTTTCGAGCCCAAGTCGACTCCACTGCCGCAGTTCTTCCTCTTCAACAGCATTCGGCAGCATTTTCTTACTTTTAGACAGCAGATTTTAGCTTTGTTCTTCTTCCTTCATAGCTTTCCTTTACAGCAGTTTAATTCCAGCAGATTTCTTCCAGGCCGAGCACTGTCCAGCTTCATCAGCTTCAGCAATTCAGTTTCAGCAATTCAGTTTCAGCAACTTTACTTCATCAATTCCGGCAGCCATCTTTTCTTCAGCAGGCCGAATAGCACTTCCTCTTCAAAGAGCTGAGTGGCAGTTCAAGCTCTTCATCCAATTCCGGAAGTTTTCTTCACAGCACAAAACTCTTTGGTCAATTGCATGTTTTAATTGGATTCAATTGTTGATTGATCTTAATTGATGAATATTTGTGATAGATTGTTAAGTGTTTATATTGATGAATTCTCCCCAATTCAATTTGCATGTTCTTGAAGAAATTTTAATCATGCCTATATGGTGTTTGATTAAATGCCTCTTAGAACAGTTAATTTCAATTGTGATGTTTCTTAGATGATTAACTTCTATTTTGGATTGTTTTTCCCATTACTTTAAGTTTTAGGTCTTTATTACATGCAAGTAAGTTAGGAGAGTAAATTTCTTTAATGCTATAGGTTTTTGTTCCATGTCTAGTTTCGTTGATGCTTAATTTCTAGTTGTCATTTTCTTTACTGCAATTGTAGTCAGGTTAAATTAGGTTTCATTACCTGCACTGTCTTTCCTTAATTAACTAGATTTCATACCTGCTTGCTATTTCTTTTCGTAGTCTTTACGTTCAAATCCAAACCCCAGTTTCATATCAAAAACCCAAAAGCAATAACATACGATCCTGAGAATTATCATGTACCAACTACATTCGTTGGGAGACGACTCGAGTTACTCTATGCTACATTAGTTTAGAGGAGTTTGATTCTTTAATTGTATTTGAAACCGTGACACGACTGAATCGGTTATCAATGGTCCTGATCTACCTATCCCCAGCTCGGATTAACCAGATCAGTGGTGAATGGTCCAGATCTTCCGTTTTCTTGAATGGATGGTCTAGAACATCTTGAGCTCGATCCAATGGTCAGATTACTTCTGATTTGGCTGAGATTTTTAGATCTTGATCTATGGTCATGAGTGATTCTATCTTGAACTCGGATTGACCAGAAGTTGACCGATGGCTCAGATCTAGCCGTTCTCTGGAATGGACGACTCCTAATAATCTGATGCTTGATCCCTTTGATCTGGATCCAATGCTGACTCAAGTCTGACCCGATTTGATCTAGGTCCATGATCAATTGAAGCCTACAAAATGATATTCAAATTTAGTGCCAAAAATATCCCAAATATACAAAGATTTAAATTAAAAGTCAAAATAGAGGGAATACATGAAACCTAATATAATTGCAAACTTAAGCATATAAAATGTGGATCAAACATGGATTTTAGAGCCTAAAATAATCAACAAAAATGATGGTTATCAACTCCCCCACACTTAATTCTTGCACGTCTCGGGCAAGTAAACAAAACTAAAAGAAAACAACATATCTCCCAAACATTACATCCCCTATCAATACTTGAGGAATAATAAAAGAAAGTTACTTAGGATCATCAAGTCTCAAGAATCCATGTATTTATGGTTCCAAATCTCACATAAGTCAAAAACATGGTAATTTCATCAACTTGAATAAACTAAGCATGACAAAAACCTCCCAAGATGAATATATGCACTGATGCTCACGAAAATAATAAATATGGAAGTGGAGTTCTCTCAAAACATTCATGACATTGCACTACCATATGCTTGCTTATCTTCTACTTCTCCACTACTATAACATAAGTACACAAATCAAGAGGGCTTTTCAATGAATAATAATGAAACCAAGTGCTAACAAGAGAACAAGAATGGTAGATAACAAAGAAGATCATAGAGAAGATCAAAGAGAATATGAGAGCATTGGGGTAATTAACATGATGTATACAATCAAACAATAGGCCAAAGTAAATAACTCAATCAAACCTCCAACACTCAAAATTCTCCTTGCACATTCTCAATACAATACACAACAACCACTTACAACACTTCTAAAAATGCATGCATGTATCAACAACTTCACTCTTGAGTTTCTCTAAGAAAGATATCAAATGAGTATACATCAAAAATTCTTTTATGAAAATATTCCCTCTTGTTCATCACTAACAAAAATGCCGAATGCTTGAGAATTTTTTTCACTCTCTTTAATTTCTCATTCTTTTCTTTTGCGTTTTTTTTCTGTTTTGTTTTTTTTTCATTTCTCTCTTTCTTTTTTTTTTCTTTTTTTTTCACAGAGAGACTTTTTTTTTAGAGAGATTTTTTTTTCAACAAGCATTCGTCCATACACACTTATCTCCCCCCCACACACTTAAAACTTGCCCGTCTCGGGCAATGTAGCAAAGCATGATAACATCTAAAACTCACAATAATAGAGGCTGATAATAGAGAAATAAAAATATAACTCATCATGCAATCACCCCATGCTCTCATCGCATGCTCATGGGAAGAATAAGATAATAAATATATGACAGTGAGAATGTAATGACAATGAAAAGATCTGACAAAGGAAAGACAATGAAATATGAAAGCAATAGGTGAAATGCTCAGTAGTAACAATAACAAAGGAGAGGGAAAACTAAGAGTTCAACAAGAAAGGTTGCCTCCATCATATTCATGTAAGTTTATGCTATTGTAATTTCAAAAAGAATCAAAGCAAGTTCTAGAGTGTCAAATATCACAAATGCTATCACACATAAGAGGATTAAGGATAGGCATGACAATATCCTCACTAGGTGAACAATAAAACGTCATGCTTAATCCAACAAGATAGAGTCCATCACCACAATAAATGACTAAATGCAATTAATGTCCCCAAACATACCAAGGAAACCAAAACTCGATAATCAGACTTAACTATCTTTTATGATTCTCAAAGCATAATAAAGGAACATGTAGGGAGATAAAACTAGAAGACAAACAAGGTTTATTCAAGACCAAACAAAATGCAGAATGAGAAAGCAAAGTACGAATGCAAAATATAAAAGCAAGCAAACATGCAAGTATAAACATAAAGGAAAATAAGAAAAGGAAAGGAAAGGAACAAACTCCCCTTTAAGTAGGGTAGAGAGCATGAAGCATTCATTTTGGGAGAACTATCCTCATGTGATCAACCTCATAGTGCACGGATTTCTCCCTTGATAATTTAGCACAAGCATCTTCCGGGGGTCGGAGACGATTAAGGTTCAGAACCCACTTAAGAGGTGAGGTGCTACTAGTCGAAATAAGAGCAACTCCTCCCTCTTGATGCTTTTTAGAAGTCCTTCCAGGAGGTTGGAGTCTGTTCAGATGGAGCACCCACTTCAGAAGTCTTCGGAACCCTGCAAAATCATGTAAACCCTCTCTCAAGCGTGCAAGGTAAGAAAGAACTGTGATACCATCAATCTCTATATAAAAAGAATCGAGGTATGCATCAAATCCAATGAAATCTATCTTGGGTACCTCTATTAGTTTTTCACCGTCAATATCTGCATAAGATGTGTCCAATAATTCATCAGAATAAATAACATCAACACTAGGTACCTCAATGGAATTTTCACAATCAATTTCTAAATAAGATGTAACAAGACATGCATCACAACCAACAAAATCAACCATGGGTACCTCTATGAGTTTTTCAAAATTATTTTCTACAAAAGATGCATCAAGAAACTCATCACAATCAATGAAATCCATTTTGGATGCCTCTATCAGTTTTTCATCATCAATTTCAGCATGAAAATGTAACAAGAGATTCATCACAACAAACAACATCAATTTGAGGCACTTCTACAAAGTTTCTGCAATCCATATCTACAAAAGATGTATCAAGTAATTCACTACATTCAACAAAATCAATTTCAAGTGCCTCTACAAGTTTTTCACAAACAATTTCTATAGAAGATATGTCAGTAAATTCATCACAATGAACACAATCAGTTTTAGGCACCTCTACGAATTTTTCGCAATCAACATTTACATGAGATGTATCCATACGTGTATCACAAACAATAAAATCATTTTGAGGTACCTCTATGCAATTTTCACAAGAAATAGGAGGAATACTTACCTGATCGTGCTGAAGAATACCTGGAGGTTCTACAAGAGTAGATGTAATTATTGGCTCATCCTGGTAATGTGCAATCTCCTCTTCAGGTTCAGGTTCTGGTGGATACTCAACTGAAACAGGTGATTCTTGGGTTCTTGCTTCCACCATGCAAGTCCCTACACTTTCTGGCTTATCCTCTAAATCTTCTAATGTATCAATCAATGGTGGTGATCCCTGGGGCTCAGTGCAATCCCCTACACCTATAGATTTATCTGCAACGCATTCTCTATCAACCATATCTGCAACAGCCATATTAGAAAAATTAGGATCATCAACAACTATATTATCACAAAATAAAAGTATAGAATGATCCTGTAAAGTTTCAGAATTGAATTCAAAATTATCACAAGCTCTGCAATCAATCTCCTCTTATGCCTCTAGACCAGTAGGAATGGGTGATTCTTGGGGCTCAGTGCAATCCCCTACACTCTCAATCCTATCCTCTGGATCTCCTGATACATCAACCAATGATGGTGGTCCCTGGGGCTCACTGCAATCCCCTACACCTGTAGATTCATCTAATTGTCCTGATCTTTGGGCTTGCATTTAATTCACTTGATTAACCAATTGTCCCATTTGCCTTTCGAGGTCTTGAAGCTTTAGTTGCCTTTGTTGATGTTGTAAAAGTTGTTGAAGCATCTCCTCTATCCTTTGTTGTTGAGCCTCATTCTCATTAAGATTCACAAAGCCTCTTTGATTGGTGTGGAACTCCTGTTGGTCTTGAAATGCAACATAAGATTGCTGAAAATCAAGAGTAGGCTGTGAGTTCTGAAATTGGAGCTGTTGGGGCTGCTCAAATGGTTGAATGGGTTGGTTAAACTACTGAAAATTGGGTTGATAGCAAGGATGATGTTGCTGGAAATTATTGTTCTGAAAATTTTGAAGTTGGGGCTGACGTTGTTGATTGAATTGCTGAAATGCCTGAGGTTGAAAATTCTGAGTGTCTTGCTGAAAATTCTGACCTTGAAACTGGAAATCTTGCTGACATTGTTGAAATTGTGGCTGAAAAAACTGATTTGTTTGTTGAAAATTCGAATAAGGCTGTTGAAAATTTGGATTGAATCCTTGCTGAAAATTCTGAAATTGTGGTTGAAACTGCTGTGGTGGCTGATTAAATGGTTGCTGAAAATTTTGAAAAATTTATTGGGACTGCTGTTCTGGTTGACTCCAAGGTTGGTTTTGCTGAAATTGTTGATAAGGTTGCTGCAAATTCTGACAAGGTTGCTGGAAATTCTGAAAATACTGGTACTCTGCCATGGAACTGCTTGAATGAGTAGAAAAAATTTCCAATAGCCACCTGCAGTCCTGGCCAAAAACAAACAAAGAATAGCAGCAAATGTATACAAAAGATAAAGCAATCAAGAATAGAATCAAAAGATATAATTATCAAGCACCACTACATTCCCCGGCAACGGCGCCAAATTTGATAACCGATTCAGTCGTGTCACGGTTTCAAATACAATTAAAGAATCAAACTCTTCTATACTAATATAGCATAGAGTAACTCGAGTCGTCTCCCAACGAATGTAGTTGGTACATGATAATTCTTAGGATCATATGTTATTGCTTTTGGGTTTTTGATATGAAACTGGGGTTTGGATTTGAACGTAAAGACTACGAAAAGAAATAGCAAGCAGGTATGAAATCTAGTTCTAATTAAGGAAAGACAGTGCAGGTAATGAAACCTAATTTAACCTGACTACAATTGCAGTAAAGAAAAGGACAACTAGATATTAAGCAACAACGAAACTAGACATGGAACAAAAACCTATAGCATTAAAGAAATTTACTCTCCTAACTTACTTGCATGTAATAAAGACCTAAAACTTAAAGCAATGGGAAAAACAATCCAAAATAGAAGTTAATCAACTAAGAAACATCACAATTGAAATTAACTGTTCTAAGAGGCATTTAATCAAACACCATATTGGCATGATTAAAATTTCTACAAGAACATGCAAATTGAATTGGGGAGAATTCATCAATACAAACACTTAACAATCTATCACAAATATTCATCAATTAAGATCAATCAACAATTGAATCCAATTAAAACATGCAATTGACCAAAGAGTTTTGTGCTGTGAAGAAAACTGCCGGAATTGGATGAAGAGCTTGAACTGCCACTCAGCTCTTTGAAGAGGAAGTGCTATTTGGCCTGCTGAAGAAAAGATGGTTGTCGGAATTGATGAAGTAAAGTTGCTGAAACTGAATTGCTGAAACTGAATTACTGAAGCTGATGAAGCTGGACAGTGCTCGGCCTGGAAGAAATCTGCTGGAATTAAACTGCTGTAAAGGAAAGCTATGAAGGAAGAAGAACAAAGCTGAAATATGCTGTCTAAAAGTAAGAAAATGCTGCCGAATGCTGTTGAAGAGGAAGAACTGTGGCGGTGGAGTCGACTAGGGCTCGGAACCCCCCCAGAGCCCTAGCTTGTGATGTAGTGGAGATTGGATGGAGTTGATCGGATCGAGTCGGGAACCCCTCAAACTGCAATCGATCGAAGCTCCGGCCGGCGGCGATGAAGTGGTGAGGAGAACCGCCGCGGTGAAGGTGGAGCGGCTGAGTTGAGACGGGAACCCCTCGTCTCAATCGCCTCTCCGCGATCGCCTCTCCGTGGAGAAGATGAAGTCGATAACCTAGGTCGCGTGTCTCTGCTCCCTTTTGTTCTCTTGGCTTCAACGATTGGGTTCGGTCCAGCTTGCGCTCGAGTTTGGCTCAGCTTGCGTTCGATCAGCCAAGCTTGGTTCAGCAGTTGGGTTCAATCAAGCCATGAGTGCGGTTCAGTCAGCCAAGTCAGTAGTTAGGTTCAGTCAAGCCATCTTCGGTTCAGCTCAGAAGTTGGGTTTGGCTCAGCGGTTCAGCCCAAAACTTGGGTTCAATCTTTGATTCCTTAGCAACGGACGGTTGAGATCGATTTGACTGCATCCAACGGTCGGATCTCTTCAGATCTGACCCAAACTCCACAGATCCCAATCAATGGTCCTGATCTACCTATCCCCAGCTCGGATTAACCAGATCAATGGTGAATGGTCTAGATCTTCCTTTTTCTTGAATGGATGGTCTAGAACATCTTGAGCTTGATCCAACGGTCAGATTACTTCTGATTTGGCTGAAATTTTCAGATCTTGATCTATGGTCATGATTGATTCTATCGTGAACTCGGATTGACCAGAAGTTGACTGATGGCTCAGATCTAGCCGTTCTCTGGAATGGACGGCTCCTAATAATCCGATGCTTGATCCCTTTGATCTGGATCCAATGCTGACTCAAGTCTGACCCAATTTGATCTAGGTCCATGATCAATTGAAGCCTACAAAATGATATTCAAATTTAGTGCCAAAAATATCCCAAATATACAAAGATTTGAATTAAAAGCCAAAATAGAGGGAATACATGAAACCTAATACAATTGCAAACTTAAGCATATAAAATGTGGATCAAACATGGATTTTAGAGCCTAAAATAATCAACAAAAATGATGGTTATCAGCCTCAATGTTTCCAGCCCAGTTTTTTTGCCTGCTTTATCTTCCAATCTTGGTACCTGCAAGATACACAAACACAAAGCACATATATATACAATATTAGCCTTAAGGACTTGGTTCGGACTTCGATTTCCACGAAACCCTAGGTCGAACCGACGCAAGTTCTCACCCCCGAGAACGCACCTTCCACCTACTCCTTTTAGGAGTCGGTTGCCACCCAGTCCTTCGGGTGGACTTTTGCTTAGCCTCCGATTACTCCGGACCTCGAGACGCCCGAACCCCGACCCGTCTCTACTTCTGTCCTTAGTCATCGCTCAACTAAGTTGCTCAGTCCCTCAGACCAAGACTCCGTGCCCAAACCCTAGGTCCAGGACTTAGGTGCCTAACCCTCGGCCAGGTCTTCGTGCCCAATTCCCCGAACCAGGTCTTCGGTGCCCAACCCTCGGCCAGGTCCTCTTGCTCAGTCCCCCACCAGGACTTAGTGCCCACCTTCCAAGCATGTCTTCGGTGCCCAGCCCTTGCCAGGACTTAGTGCACAATCCTTGATCAGGACTTAGTGCCTAGGTTAACTAGGACTTTTCTTCACTTTGGTTACTTCTCTCCCAACTCCCCTTTGTTGTTCACTGTATCACTGACTTAAGTAAATTGTCAAACATTAAAACACTTAGAGGAGAACATCATTGATGCAACTTGCACCAACAATCTCCCCCTTTTTGATATTTGACAATAACTTAAGTTAGATTGGTTTAAAGGGCTAATTACTATCCTTGGGATCAAAATAAAAATGATCTAAGTTTTTAGAAATCCATTTTTGATCCTCTAGGAAAAATAAATGAAAAATTCTAACTTTCATTTATAAAAAAACATTTATTTCTAACTTAAGGCGCATCTCTCCCCCTTTGTCATACATCAAAAGAAAATCAAGAATTCTTGCACCAACAATGACAACATTTTGAAAATACTTAGTATAAAATTTTGAAAGCATAGTAATACTAAGTACTTAAATTTCCAGAATAGATTCATTTTGAAAAAGTATTGTGCAATTCTGAAAATTATTTTGTATTGTAAGAAAAATGTTTGATCTGAGAAAATTTTCTTTAAGAGATTTCAAGAATGCAAGTGCTTTTGAGATATATTGAGTTTTTGAAAACTACAAGTAATTTTTTTTTTGAGAAAAGCCAGTACTTTTGAAAGAATGTTATGAGCTTTTAAAAATGATATCTTGGCGAGTTACTAGGCCTTCTTTGGCCGTAGCCTTATTGGATCATCAACCCTTTCCTTGACAAAACATTTTATTGAAAATCCATTTTCAAGTTACTCCTTGAAAGATTTTGGTCTAACTAGTTTGGGTCTTGGATCGGTAGCTTCGGCTAGTTCCGCCAAGATGGCTTCCCTAACGTACTATCATCTCACCTCCACCCAATACTAGGTTGGTCAAGTTTCAATTATTCTTTTTCCTATAGTCGTTCTAAGTTATGCATAAAATTTAAATATGAATGACATGACATATATTTAAAAGAATTAGCAAATGCATGACATGACAATTATGCATGAGTCAAACAAGTCCGAAGCATTTTAATTACATTTCTAGAGATATATCAAATTCCCGATTTGATACATGTCATGTGAACCCGCGAATATGTCAACCCACTTTGACATATTTAATTTTATTAGATTAATTGTTGCGGTTTGGGTAAGATTTTAGTTTAGTTCGAGTTTAAGTTATTTAATATTTGGTTGGATTAAAACTTAATTGAAGTTGAATTAATTAGAAATTAATTAATTGAGTTTTAATTGAATTAATTTAAGTTTGAATTAATTTAGATTTAATTGAATTAATTTAAAGTTGAATTAATTAAGATTAATTTGAATTAATTTAAGTTCGAATTAAGATTAATTTGAATTAATTTAAGTTCGAATTAATTAAGATTAATTTGAATTAATTTAAGTTCGAATTAAGATTTAATTGAGTTAATTAAGGTTTAATTGAATTAATTGAGTTAATTAAGATTTAATTGAATTTAATTGAGTTAATTATGATTTAATTGAATTTAATTAATATTTAATTAAGATTTAATTGAATTTAATTGAGATTTAATTGAATTTAATTGACTTAATTGATTTAATTGAGTTTTAATTGAATTTAATTGACTAATTGATTTAATTGAGATTTAATTGAATTTAATTAAGATTTAATTGAAATTAATTAAGATTTAATTGATATAATTATGATTTAATTGAAATTAATTAAGATTTAATTGATTTAATTAAGATTTAATTGATTTAATTAAGATTTAAATAATTAAGGTTGAAATGATTAATTAATAGTTGTGGGTTTAAGTTCATCATTTTCATTATTTTGAAAATTTCTTCTTCATCTTTATCTATCTTTTCAAGTTTTTCTAATAATTCGGATTTATTTGAACCTTTGTAAACTTATTTTCTATGGCCTTTATCTTAGATAATTTCATATCCTCCTCATCCTCAAAATTACATCTTTTAGTAACCTCAAAGTAGGAGGAGTAATTTGGGCCACTAGTTATAGTTTTGTAATAGTTTTCAAGATTATCTATAATTAGGTTATTATCTAGGAGAATTTCATCTTCATTATCCTCAAGATTTTTAATAAAATCATTTTTATCCTCAAAAATAATTTCAGGATTATCTTCAGAATTAACTTCACTAACTTCAGAGTTATCTTTAGAATTTTCAAATTCGAATTCAGAGTTATACAACGGATTTTCAAGTTTGAATTTATAATTATCTAAAGAATTTTCAAATTTAGAATTATCCTTAGGATTTTCAAATTTGAATTCGGATTTATCCTTAGGATTTTCAAATTTGAATTCAGATTTATCCTTAGGATTAAATTTATCTGAATCAAAATTATCAGAATTAAGTTTAAAATTATCAGAATTAAAGTTATGATAATTATCTAGAATACTGAATAATGTTCTGAATTTAATTTTTATTTTAGTTTTTTTTTTTAATAAAATTTAATTTTATTCATAATTAATTATCAAAATTTAAATATAAAGTGAGATTAATTTCGCATAATTTCTACCTTGTGACTGTTCTGTGTATCCGATCCCTTGAACATGTAGTGATCCTTTTTTTCGATTTGCCTGGTCCTTTGCCGCCGGTGGTGTAGGCCGAGTCTTACGAGTAGGGCACTGATTTTTATAGTGCCCTCTCTCCCTGCATGTGAAACAAATAATATGGAACGTAAAAATGGACATTAAAAAAATTATACCTGATTCACCCCTGGACTCCCCCTCAACTCCTGGCGTCGTTGCTCCGTCGGCGGTTAGTCCGGTGAAGAGCGGCCTAGCTCTGATACCACTTGTAGGACCGGTGCCGTCGATAGAGGGGGGGTGAATATCGACCGTGAAAATCTCTCACGGAAACTTCGTAGAAAACATGGATCGCTCTAGACTTAGAGCGTTAGTAGCACAGCGGAAAAGTAAATAAAAATAAAAGTAAGACAGGGACACAGCGGATTTATTTACTTGGTTCCCAACCCCCCAGGGACCTTAACTGCTTTTTCTTTCTTTGGCTTGGGCGCCCCCATCAATGGGGGCGCCTAGATGCTTGGGGGCGCCCCCATTGATGGGGGCGCCTGGCCTCAAAGTTTCCAGCTTAGTTTTTTTGCCTGCTTTGTCTTCCAATCTTGGTACCTGTAAGATACACAAACACAAAGCACATATATATACAATATTAGCCTTAAGGACTTGGTTCGGATTCGGATTTCCATGAAACCCTAGGTTGAACCGACGCAAGTTCTCACCCCCGAGAACACGGCTTCCACCTACTCCTTTCAGGAGCCGGTTGCCACCCAGTCCTTCGGGTGGACTTTTGCTTAGCCTCTGATTAATCCGGACCTCGAGACGCCCGAACCCCGACCCGTCTCTACTTCTGTCCTTAGTCATCGCTCAGCTAAGTTGCTCAGTCCCTCGGACCAAGACTCCGTGCCCAAACCCTAGGTCCAGGACTTAGGTGCCCAACCCTCGGCCAGGTCTTCGTGCCCAATTCCCCGAACTAGGTCTTCGGTGCCCAACCCTCGGTCAGGTCTTCTTGGTCAGTCCCCGACCAGGACTTAGTGCCCACATTCCGAGCAGGTCTTCGGTGCCCAGCCCTTGCCAGGACTTAGTGCCTAATCCTCGATCAGGACTTAGTGCCTAGGTTAACTAGGACTTTTCTTCACTTTGGTTACTTCTCTCCCAACTCCCCTTTGTCTGTTCATTGTATCACTGACTTAAGTAAATTATCAAACATTAAAACACTTAGAGGAGAACATCATTGATGCAACTTGCACCAACAAAGTCTTCCATCACCAATGAACCCAATGGCTCATTGGCTAGCCGAACTAAAGGTTAATAAGACCAAGCCTTAGTGCCAAAATATATGTTTGGTTCTACTTGGAAGGAACCATTCTCTTACTTTAGTTAAAATGATAAGCTTTTAAACATCTAATTGCAACATGGGAGCTTTTGGTTTTACGAACTAATTGCCTATTTATGTACTTTAATAGATAATCCTTCTATTCCATTTTTAACAAATAAAAGTAATAGAATATCTTATTTCAGAAACTGAACAAAAAGTTCTTTTAAAAAATTTAAGTACATAAAGATAATCTCTATAAAACCAAAACTATATGTTGGATCGAGAATAACGATAGAGGGGGGGGGGGTGAATATCGTAAAACGTTTTCGGATAAAACCTTAAGAGAATTAGCAGCAGAAATTAAAAACACAAAGAAAGACATGAACACAAGGATTTACTTGGTTCGGAGTCGCGGTCGGCTCCTACTCCAAGGCCCACGGTCCTTGACCGTTTACTGCGGGCAATTCTATAATGCGCAAAGTGTTTTACAGAGAATGATACAGAAATTTTACAGTAAATGAAAACAGAGTTACTCTTCGTGATCGACGCCTGGTATGGATCGTACTTCGGTGCATAAGGTCGTCGTTGGCGCTTCAATTTTGAGATGGAAGGCTTCTGGAGCAGAGCTCTTGAGTCGAAGAGCGTAATAGCATTGGAAAGATGTGTTGTGTGAAGCCTTGGGGCCAAGGGCTATTTATAGCCTCCTGGGGCGCCCTGAACGTTGGGGTGCCCCCACGTGTTGTTGATCCGGACAAGTCTCGGTCAGCCCTTATCCCACTTGAATAGGGCTGAGAGTTGATTGTCGGCGCCCGGGACGCAGGGGGCGCCCGGGTTGACTCGGTCCGCTGGCTTCTCGTTGGCTTGACTCTATTCGCTTCGTTGGCTTGAGCCCGGGGCGCCCGAGGCATCCGGGGCCCCCGGGAGCACTGGGGCGCCCGGGAGCAAGGGGGTGCCCGGGAGCATAGGCTTCCGAAGCGTTTTCTTGCTAACTCTTTGTTTAGCTTTGACTTAGGGCGCCCGGGACCTCCCGGGCGCCCAACCCAGTTGCTGCTCCTCTCCGGCGCCCAACCCAGTTGCTGCTCCTCTCCTTTGGAGCGTTCTGAGCTACAGAGACTCATTCCTTCGGTCCTGCATCCAGGGTTAGTACCAAACAAAACAAAGCAAGCATGTTAGTGCATTTTATAGCCGTAGCTGTCTTGGTTCTGACTTTGGGTCTCCAAAATGGAGCCCTAGGTCGAGCCGACGCCTACTGTTCCCTCGACGGGGAACGCATCCTCACCTACTCCTCTCAGGAGAGTTTACCTTTTGCCAACCGGCTCCTCCGGTTGGACTTTTGCCCGATGCACCTGACCAGGTCTTCGTGCCCACCTTCCGAGCAGGTCTTCGGTGCCCAGCTCCTTGCTAGGGCTTCGTGCCCAGTCCTCGACCAGGACTTCGTGCCCACCTTCCGAGTAGGTCTTCGGTGCCCAGCTCCTTGCCAGGGCTTCATGCCTAGTCCTCGACCAGGACTTCGTGCCTAGTGTACCTAGGGCTTCTTTTCCTGTACACTTAGTAAATATGTTAGATCAACATTATATCTTAACTTTTGAACCCTTAGCCATTATCAAAACACAGGTTCGACTTGGGTGCTGTCTGCACCAACAATCTCTCCCTTTTTGATTTATGGCAACCCGGTTCAAAAAGTTAAGTTAATTAAAACATGTGATATAACAGTTTAGTTTCCTCCCCTTAGAAGGAACTCTCCCTAGGTTTTTCAAAAGTTCGTGGGGCTTGAAAAAATTTCTAAGTCTAAAGATGGAATTGATTTTTCAACACTTTGAACATTTTTCAACAGAAGTTTTAGAAGCTATTTTCCAAAAGAAATTTTGGTCCAAAATTTTTTTTTGATTTGGACACTTAGAAACTTTACACTTAGAAAAATTTAAGTCAAAAACTTAGTAGAATCATTTTCTGAAGTTTAACAAAAAGTTCAATCTCTTTAGTGCTTTAGAAACTTTTCTATTCAAGATAAATACTTAGAAAAAGTTTTGAACATAGCTTGAGTTTAAGTACTTCGAAATACTTTTGTAAGCAGCTTTGGTCAAGTACTTAAAAACAATTTTGAAATTGGGTTAAGTCAAGTACTTAGAATTTTTTGAAAACAATTTAAGTCAAGTACTACTTAGAAATTTTTGAAAACAATTTAAGTCAAGTACTTTTGAAACAGTTTTGAAAAAAAACTTTGCTTAAACTTTTTGATAAGAAAGGATAAAATTTTGAATTTTGAAAAAATTTAAAGCTTCTCTCTTTTCCTATCTCTCCCCCTTTGCCATATATCAAAAGCAAAGCAGCATAGCTAAAATAAATAAATTGCATAAGGATATAACAAAAGAATAATGTGCTGTACTGAACCAATTCAAGATGTAAACTGAATCAAATCAATTGAAATTATCTCTGTAGGGTCCTGTCTAACCCAATTAGCTACTAACTAACTGTTATAAACAGTAGTTTTCGCTAGGGTTAGTCAAGTTAAGTGTTCTGTTCAAGTTAGATTTTTTAAACTTGACACTTAACCTGATTACTGTTTAAGTTGTATTTAGTGCCCCAATTACTGCAGATGCACTGATCTACATCTTGAATTAAGGCAAAGACCTAAGTATCTCAACCCATTCTAGGTTATCAGTCAAAAGTACCCTAAGGTGCTTGTGAGATGCTGGCTTTTAAATCTATAGGTGCATGCAGTTCTAGGGTTAGGGCCTAGGCTAAGTCCATTTGCGAAAAAACCCTAGTTTTGAAGGGGGTAGTTTTTAAAATAAAACTAAGTCGAAAAATTATTAAAAAGAAAAAACTAAAAAGATTTTTCAAACTAATTAAAAGTTGATTAAGTAAAGCGGTTTTTAAAATTATTTTAAAAACTAAAAAAGCAGGTAAAGCAATTTAAAAACTGAAAAATAGAGTAAACCTATTCTACCAAGCATAATCCTAACTGCCTTCTTAGTGAGCTGAACTCAAACTCAGGTAGGGGTTTGGTGAATATGTCAGCTAAGTTAGATTTAGAGTTTACATGCTTAAGGACTATCTCACCCCTGGCTACATGATCTCTCACAAAGTGGTATTTAACTTCTATGTGTTTAGTTCTGGAATGTTGGATTGGGTTTTTAGTTAGATTAATTAAGCTTATATTGTCAATGAAGACCTGAGTTTGGGTGTAGTTAAGCTGGAAGTCCTTAAGAGTGTGCATCATCCATAATAGTTGTGCTACACACTCTCCTAAGGCAACATACTCAGCTTCAGTCGTGGATAGAGCTACACAGTGTTGTTTTCTGCTGCACCAACTTACTAGACTATTTCCTAACAGTTGGCAGCTTCCACTTGTGCTCTTTCTATCTAATTTACAACCAACGTAGTCAGAATCTGAGTATCCTGACAAATCGAAGGTTGAGGTCCTAGGATACCAAATCCCTACATTTAGGGTGCCCTTAATATATCTTAGTATTCTTTTTAGGGCTGCTAAGTGCGTTTCCTTAGCACAGGTTTGGTATCTAGCACACATTCCTACAGCAAAAATGATATCAGGTCTGCTGGCTGTAAGATACAGTAGACTTCCAATCATACTCCTATAAAGTTTAAGATCTACTGGTTTACCATCAGGGTCACTATATATTTTTACATTTGTGGCCATTGGGGTACTTATGCTTTTAGAGTTATCCATTTTAAATTTCTTTATTAACTCTTTAGCATATTTGGATTGATGGGCATAGTTTCCATCCCTAGTTTGTTTAATTTATAACCCTAGAAAGAAGTTAAGCTCACCAACTAAGCTCATTTCAAACTCATTTTCCATTATTTTAACGAATTCTTTTAAGAAATTTGAGTTAGTAGACCCAAAGATTATGTCATCGACGTAGATTTGGGCAATAATGATTTCTTTTCCTAAGGTTTTAATAAATAGGGTTGAGTCAATTTGTCCTTGTTTAAATTCTTTAGAAATTAGGTAGGTTGATAATCGTTCATACCAGACCCTAGGTGCTTGTTTTAGTCCATAAAGTGCTTTAGTAAGTTTGTAAACATGGTCAGGTCTTTCTAAGTTCTCAAAACCAGGGGGTTGTCCTACATAGACTTCTTTCTTAATGAATCCATTTAGAAAGGCTGACTTTACATCCATTTGGTATAGTTTAAATCCTTTATGGGATGCAAAGGCTAATAACATCCTAATGGACTCAAGTCTAGCTACCGGGGCATAGGTTTCGTCATAATCTAACCCTTCTACCTGACTGAATCCTTTCGCTACTAAGCGGACTTTATTTTTGACTATCTCTCCTTGATCATTTAACTTATTCCTAAAAACCCACTTAGTGTCAATGACGGATTTGCCCTCAGGTTTAGGTACTAGTTCCTAGACTTGGTTCCTTTCAAATTGGACTAATTCTTCTTGCATAGCTATGATCCAATCAGGATCAGGTAGGGCTTCCTCTGTAGTCTTAGGTTCAATTTTTGAAATCATTGCTATCTGACTAAGGTTTCTATAGGAAGACCTAGTTCTGACTCCTAAAGTTGGATCACCCACAATTTGATCAGTAGGGTGACTAAGTCTGGGTTTCTTGGTTTTTCTAGAACTTGGTTCAGCCTCAGGTCCGCTGGTCGATTTGGTTCAATATTTGGTTCAATGTTTGGTTCAATGTTTGTTCAACATTTGGTTCAATTGACTCAGAAGTTGGTTCAATAGTTAGTTCATTTAAGGGTTCAATTAAAGGTTCAACTGTTTGTTCATTATCTTCTTGATCAGTTTTTGATGAAGTTAGATCTAGATTATCAGATTTTGAGTTGATTTCTTCATCAAATATTAAATTTGTTGTTTCTTCAATTTTCTTAGTTTGTTTGTTGTAAACCATATCGGCTCTACTTGTGGTTGAATATCCTAGGAAGATGCCTGGGGTTGACTTAAACTGGAATTTACCTAGATAGTCTTGGTGTTTAGGATATGGACTTTGCACCCAAAGACCCTTAGGTAGTGTAGGTTTGGAAGTCTATGGTAGTATAATTCATAGGGTGTTTTATTGTGTCGTTTGTTAATTAGTACCCTATTTTGGATGTAGCAAGCCGTACTAATTGCTTCTGCCCAATATTGGTTAGCTAAGTTGAATTCATTGAGCATAGCCCTAGCGGCTTCCTGTAGGGTTCTATTTTTCCTTTCGACTATGCCATTTTGCTGGGGGGTTCTAGGACACGAAAATTCATGTATATACCCATTTACCTTACAAAATTCCTCGAATCGTTGATTTTCAAATTCTCCCCCGTGGTCACTCCTAAGTCTTTTGATTTTTGTATCGTTTTGATTTTCAATTAACTTACAAAAGTCATTAAATAGGTTTAGGGTTTCATCTTTGGTCTTTAGAAACCTAACCCAGGTAAACCTAGAGTAATCATCAACTATTACTAAGTAGTACCGGTTTCCGCTTAGTGACTTGGCTCCATGTGAATCAAATAGGTCAAGGTGCAGGAGCTCAAGTATGGTTTGAGTTAGATCAGATTGAATTAGTTTGTGATTAGATCTGGTTTGTTTACCTTGATTACATGATTCACATATTAAGTTTTCATGATTTTTAATTTTAGGGATACCTTTAATTACGCCAAGTTGGGTGATTTTCGAAATTATTCTCAAATTTGTGTGACCTAATCTCCTATGCCAGAGGTTTGATTGTTCTAACTGAGTTAACATGCACTTAGGTACTAGAGGTAGGTTTATAGTGTAAACATTATTTTTCCTAGTGCCCTTAAGCATGATTTCTGAGTCTTGCAAGTTTCTAATCAGGCAGTTAGAATTGGTAAAGGTAACTACATAACCAGTATCACACAATTGACTTATGCTAAGCAAGTTAAATTTAAAATTTTCAACCAAAAGAACTTTCTTAATAACAAAGTCAGATTTAAGTTCAATATTACCTGACCCAATCACCTTAAGTGTAGCATTGTTGCCAAATGCTACTGAGCCTAGGTTTTTAAACTTGAGTTTGGTGAATTTCAATTTATCCCCAGTCATGTGTCTGGAGCATCCGCTATCCAACATCCATTGGTCCAAATCTTTATGTTCCTACACATAAAGAGTTTTGTTGATTTGGATCCAATTAGAATCAGGAATAGCCTAAATTGATTTTCACAGCCTAGTCTGTCTCACCCAAATCTAGGGTTATCAATCACGTTAGCCTTATAGGTTTTGTGAGACAGGTTTTAGTAGATAAAATTATTTTGTAAAATCATGATTTATTTTGAAAAAGTTAAATTAATTTTAAAAACAGTTGATTTTGAGTTTATTTAAAAAAAATGTTTGAATCTATAATTAACTGAAAATTTGTGTTAGATTCGAATTTTACAAAGAATAATTTGAATTTGAATTTCAAAAATTGGCTTCCAGGTCTTGGCGAGGCACTAGGCCTTCTTTGGCCGTAGCCTTATTGGATCATCAACCCTTTCCTTGACAAAGCCTTTTAATGAAATTTCATTTTCAAAATTATTTTTTGAAAAATTCTGGTCTAACTAGCTCGGGTCTTGGATCGGTAGCTTCGGCTAGTTTCACCAGTCTAAAGTGGCCAAGTAGAGTATACTTGACCTTATTAGAATTGACTTCCCTAACGTACTATTATCTCACCGCCATCCAATACTATGTTGTTTAAATTTCAGTTAATTGGTTTAGTCCTTAAACTAACCATTCCTAAGTCCAAGTATGGTAGATTGCAGAAATTAAATAAACAAACAATCATGCAATTTGAAAACAAGAATTGAAATTTATCTAACTATAAATATTGTTTTTAATTTGGCTCCCCCTGGACTAAAGCCACGATAATGGTTCGGCAAGATGTGAATCTTGTCCTTGGGGATCCAATACTGATTTGATCCAGTTTGTTTGTTCAGGCAAGTTTGGGTACCCATGCCTGAACTTTAGGTCTGGACTGGTTCAGTACAGCATAGTAGGATCTTTGTCTAGATTTGGTTCTATAGCCTAATCCGGATCGATTTAGAACCGACTTCTGTTTTCCAAGAATCATGTCAAGACCCTTGGAACCAGAAGTGAACCGTTCTAATGCTGTTCTAAGGTCCTTGACTTGAGTTTTCAAGGAGGAGTTCTCTTTCTCAAGTTTTTCAACTTGAGTAGAGGTTCCTTCTTGAACCTTCTCAGTTAAGGATCCAGAGTCAGCTCCCTCTTTCAGGAGTTTTACTTCCTGTCGGAGAGATTCGACTCGGAGTTTAGCTTTGCCAAGTCTCGAGAAAGATAGTAATTAATTCATTTAATTGATTCTATGAAAAACCACTTACAGTATTTCGCCGTCCTCTGAAAATGTAGTTTGCCTCGTCCGGCTCCGATTCTGACTCGGTCTCGATTTCTTCTGAGGCGGTTAGTGCGAGCAGGTTCGACTGTGGGACTCTCTTCTTCTTCGGAGGAGCTCGTCCCACGTTGCCTGAAGTGCCTTCTTCTTTCTCGTCTTCTTTGTTTCCTTTAGGTTGGGGCATTCAGTCTTATAGTGGCCCTTCTTCTTGCACTCGTAACAGGTCACGTTGGGTTTGTTTTTATCATTTGAGGGTTCAGCTTGTTCTTCCTTTCTTAGGTTGGCTTTTCTTCTATTGGTCTGGTTTTTTAGCTCTTTGTAGTAGTCCCGGGCTAGCCGAACCAACTTAGGCCGATTTCCCTTGCTGTCTTCTGAGTCTGAATCTGAATCAGACTCGGGTGCAGGTTGAGGCTTCTTCTTGGTTGTCTTTCCAGCTTTACCTGCAACAAAGGCAATGCCTTTCTCGGCCAGATTGCAGTTAGTTTGCTCATGCAATTCTAATTCAGAAAATAGTTCATCTAACTTAATTTTTGAAAGATCCCTTGAAACTTTGTACGCATCTACCATAGATGCCCACAAGGTGTTTCTTGGGAAAGTGTTAAGGGCGTACCTTATTAGGTCACGGTTTTCTACCTTGTGATCGATGGTGTGTAGACCGTTCATCAGCTCCTGAATTCTGGCGTGGAGCTGGGCTGCTATTTCATTGTCATTCATCTTGATTGTGTACAGCTTGTTCAGGAGGAGATCTCACTTGCTGATTCGAGTATCTGAAGTTCCTTCGTGTAGTTCGATCAGCTTATCCCAGAGTTCTTTGGCGCTGTTGAATGGACCCACCCGGTTCAGCTCCTCTTTGGTTAGGCCGCATTGGAGTGTTTAGGTCGCTTTGGCATCGGCTTCAATTTTCTTTTTTAGTGCAGCGTCCCATTCAGTGTAAGATTGTTGTACTCCGTCAGCATTCCTTGGTATTTCCAGTCCTGACTGGATGATTATTCACATGTCCACCTGAGTTTTCAGGTGGACCTCCATTCTGCTCTTCCAGTAGGAGAAGTCCTCCTCACTGATGAACGGCGGTCTTGCGGTACTGAAACCTTCTTGCATGACCATTTATCTTAAACTAAGAGTAAAAGGAAAGAAATATCCCAAGACTTGGTCTTGGACTAGTAGTGCGGGAAGAAAAAAAAAATTTATCGAGGGGTGTTGCACCAACCTCGATTAACGATGAAAATTCAAAAAAAAAATTTAAAAAGAAATCTGAAAAATTCTCAAATTGGTGGTTGCACCAAATTTGAGCTTCCCCGCTCTGATACCACTTGTTGGATCGAGAGAATACGATAGAGGGGGGGGTGAATATCGTAAATCTTTTCGGATTGACAAAAGAGCAAATACGCAGTGGAATAAACAAAACACAACACAAAGACTCAAGCGGTTTTACTTGGTTCGGAGTCGCGGTCGGCTCCTACTCCAAGGCCCACGGTCATTGACCATTTACTGCGGGCAATTCTATATGAGCGCAAAAGGTTTACAAGAATTGTATAAGTAAATTGCAGTAAATAAAACAGTTTTACTCTTCGCGATCAACGCCCGGTATGGATCATACTTTGGTGGGGAGGGTCGTCGTCGGTGCTTGGAATCTCGAAATGGAAGGTTTCTGGAGCAGCGCGTTTGAGTCGAAGAGCGTAGAAGCGTTGGAAAGATTGTTATGTGAAGCCTTGGGGTCGAGGGGCTATTTATAGCCTCCTGGGGCGCCCTGAACGTTGGGGGCGCCCCCCCCCCACATGTCAGTCGATCTGGACAAGTCTCGGTCAGCCCTTATCCCACTTGAATAGGGCTGAGAGTTGACCGGGGGCGCCTGGGATGCAGGGGGCGCCCGGGTTGACTCGGTCCGCTGGCTTCTCGCTGGCTTGACTCTATCCGCTTCGTTGGCTTGAGCCCGGTGCGCCCGGAGCATCCGGGGCGCCTGGAGCATCCGGGGCGCCCGGGAGCACGGGGCGCCCGAGAGCATGGGGACGCCCCCCCAGTGAGCTTCCGAAGCGCTTTCTTGCTTAACTTGTTTTGCCTTGACCTTGGGGGAGCCCGAGACACTGGGGGCGCCCTGCCCAGCTACTTGCCCCTCTCCTTAGGGGCGTTCTGAGCTGCAGAAAAACATTCCTTCGGTCCTGCATTCAAGGTTTGTCCAAAACAACACAAAGCAATAAAATATTAGGTTTATACAGCCTTAGCTGTCTTGGTTCTGACTTTGGTTCTCCAAAATGGAGCCCTAGGTCGAACCGACGCCTACTGTTCCCTCGACGGGGAACGCGTCCTCACCTACTCCTCTCAGGAGAATTTACCTATTGCCAACCGGCTCCTCCGGTTGGACTTTTGCCCAGCAGTCCTTCGCCAGGTGCCTAGCTGTCCTTCGCCAGGTCTTCAGTACCAAGTAGTCCTTCGTCTGGTGCCTAGCAGTCCTTCGCCAGGTCTTCGTGACCAAGCCTTCCTTCTCCTGGTGCCTAGCAGTCCTTCGCTAGGGCTTAGATTCCAAGCAGTCCTTCGCCTGGTGCTAACAGTCCTTCGCTAGGTCTTCGACTCCTAGCAGCCCTTCGCTAGGTGCCCAGCAGCCCTTCGCTGGGTCTTAGGGTTCCGATGCCTAGCAGTCCTTCGCTAGGACTTCAATCTGCACACACAAGTAGCATCTTAGATAAACATAACATCTTAACTTTTGAATCCTTTGCCATTATCAAAACCCAGGTTCGACTTGGGTGATGTATGCACCAACATAATTGGAGTCGACGGCTAAAGGAGGAAGAAGCAGTGGCGCAAGGGGAGAAGAAGAAGAAACTTCATCTTCTTCTATTCATCTTCTTCTCTTCTCTTCTCTCCTCTTGAAGGGCTTGCGCAACCTTGGAGTTTTGTTTGGCTGGCGCATCTTCATCCCTTGGTGGTGTTCGGCGCCGCAAGCAAGAAGGGAGCAAGGAGGGTGGACGGCTAAGGAGAAAGGAGATAGTTCTTCCTTCTTTCTCTTCTTCTCCTTCTTCTCTTCTCTCCTTAGGGCCAACACAAGGAAGGAGATTTCTTCTCCTTTAGGGCCAGCTCAAGCAAGGAAGGAGAGTTTTTCTCCTTTGGCCAAAACAAGAAGGAAAGAGGAGGAAGGTCTTGGTGGCTTTGTTTCTTGAAGATCGTCACTCACACGACGTCCAAGAAGGGGATAAGAATACAATAGAAGATAAAGAGGTAAAACAAGAGGAATAATTTTGTTTTTCATTCTAGTTAATTGTATTCATTGGTTTTATCTTAAACCCTAAAATCAAACACATGAATCGGTGATCCATTATTCGTCATCTATTCCACGGCTAATTGATAAAGGAGTTAGATTGCTTGAACAACAAGTTTGTTCAAGCGATCACTCAATCAAATAGCACGATGATGAAGTAGGTTGTTTGGAAGTTTTCCTTCCATCCGGATTAGTTCTAATGAATAGAATTTTAATCTGGGGATATGGAGAGGATCCCGTTCCGGAACAACCAACAAGTGGTATCAGATCCATGGTTTCCGATTTTGTGTGTTTTGGATTCGGTTACTTTCATACTTTTCATATATAATATGTCGGATAATAGTAGGATGTGCAATAGGCTATCTTTTTGGTTGCAAACATAAGATCCAACTATTATGGCTATGTGATTGTGTATGATTGTATGTGTGATTGTATTTATTTGAATCCTCGGGGTTGACGAGGCATTTGTAGTTAATTGTAATTAAATACAACAAATTTTAGCCGCTTGTTTTAATTTATTTCGATCTAGATTTTATGTCCACTCCTTTGTAGAGTATAGTGTTGGTGCAAGTTGCATCAGTGATGTCCTTCTATAAGTGTTTTAATGTTTGAAAATACACTTAAGTCAGTGATACATAGAACAAGGGAGGGTGAGCAAAGAAGGAGTAACCTAAGTGGAAGAAAAGTCCTAGTTAACCTAGGCACTAAGACCTGGTGAGTGAAGCTGGGCACTAAGTCCTGGCAAAGGGCTGGGCACCGAAGAACTGCTCGGAAGGTGGGCACTAAGTCCTGGTCGAGGACTGGGCAAGAAGACCTGGCCGAGGGTTGGGCACCGAAGACCTGGTTCGAGGAATTGGGCACGAAGACCTGGCCGAGGGTTGGGCACCGAAGTCCTGGACTTAGGGTTTGGGCGCGAAGTCTTGGTCTGAGGGATTGAGCAACTTAGCTGAGCGATGACTAAGGACAAAAGTAGAGACGAGTCGGGGTTCGGACGTCTCGAGGTCCGAGAGTATCGGAAGCTAAGCAAAAGTCCACCCGAATGACTGGGTGGCAACCGTCTCCTGAAAGGAGTAGGTGAAAGGCGCGTTCTCGGGGGTGGGAACTTGCATCGGTTTGACCTAGGGTTTTGTGGAAATCCGAAGTTCGAACCAACTCCTTAAGGCTAATATTGTATGTATATTTGCTTTGTGTTTGTGTATCTTGCAGGTACCAAGAACCGGAGACAAAGCAGGCAAGTGGCTAGAAAACAGCCAACCCAGGCGCCCCTATTGATGGGGGCGCCCAGACCAAAGAAGGAAACCCAGTTGGGTTGAATGCATTGAAGCCAGGCACCCAGTAAGGATCAGGCGCCCAACCCAAAGAGAAAAATGGCAGTTTCGTGAAGTAAGCAGAATAGGCTTCGATTCAGGCGCCCGGGACGAATCAGGCGCCCAAGTTGAAAGCTATATTTGCTGTTTCAAGGTCGAAATAGAGATTAGCTTTGAGTCAGGCACCTGGGAGGTCCCAGGCACCCTGGTCAGATGTTTTATCAGCCGCGACGAGGTTGGCGCGGGGATAAGGTTTGACCGAGTTTGTAGGGGCGCCCCAACGTATCAGGCGCCCGTATGATGCCTATATAAGGGGCTTCGACCCCTCTGCTTCAGATACACCATTCCAAAATGATTCTGAGCATTCTAACCAACGACAACGCACTAAAGACGAGGCTCTACGACCGGGAGGCTCCCGGAGGAAGTGCACGACACTTCGGAGGTCCAGATCGGCCGAGCTTCAGACTTTGTTTTGTTCGGTTTGCTTTTATTAAATTCCGCACTTAATTTTCTATATTATTGCTTGTAACTATCAACTGTAAGACGGGTTTTCTCCGCCTCCGGAAATTCTGGAAAGGAGACTAATAGTGGACTCACGCCGAGTACATAGGCATTGGACGTACTGACCTAGGGGGGTCGGGAACCAAGTAAATAAATCTCGTGTGTCTGCTGTATTATTTTTCTTTTTTTGTTTTACTTTTCCGCTGTGCTACTAACTTTGATTTTAGAACGTTCGAGTGATTTACGAAGTTTACCGAAAGATTTTAACGGTCGATATTCACCCCCCCCCCCCTCTATCGACGGCACCGCTCCTACAAGTGGTATCAGAGCCAGGCCGCTCTTCACCAGACTAACTGCCGACGGAGCAACGACGCCAGGAGTTGAGAGGGAGCCCAGGGGTGAATCAGGTATATTTTATTTTAGATGTCAAATTTTAAATTCCATATTATATGCTTCACATGTAGGGAGAGAGGGCACTATAAAAATCAGTGTCCTACTCGTAAGACTCGGTCTTCATCACCGGTGGCAAAGGAGGCACCAACGCCAGGAAGCCGGAGGGATAAGAGCCATGGACAATGCTTCAAATGCGAGAAATACAGACACTACAAAAATAAGTGTCCGGTAAAGGCACGTAAGATTTATGTTCCAAAAATTTTACAAATTCCTGCACTGTCTTATGATAATTCAGTTAATTTTTCTGATAAATTAGAATTATTGCATAGTCAAGTTAATATCTTGCATGACCAGTTAGAAAATGCAAATAATGCTAAAATATCAGAAATCAATTATTTAATTCTTAGTGTCAACTTAATGATTTCTAAAATTAATTTTGACAATATTAAAAATAATTCTGATTCTGAAATTAAATCTGTTAATTCAGAAAATCTTAAGAATAATTCTAAATTCAAATATGATAATATTGAAGGTATTCCAGAAATTAATTCGGAAAATCTTAAGGATAATTCAGATATTAATTCTGAAAATATTAAGGATGAATCTGAATTCAAAAATTTTAAGAATAATTCTAAATTTGAAAATCCTTTAGATAATAATGAATTCAAATTTGAAAATCCATTGTATAACTTTGAATTCAAATTTGAAAATCCTAAGGATGATCCAGAAGTTAATTCCGAAAATATTATTTCTGAGGATAATTCTGAAGATGAAATTCTCCTAGATAATAACTTAATTATAGATAATCTTGAAATTATTACAAAACATTAACTAGTGGCCCAAATTACTCCTCCTACTTTGAGGATACTACCAGATGTAATTTTGAGGATGAGGAGGATATGGAACTATCTAAGATAAAGGCCATAGTAAATAAAGTTCACCAAGGTTCAAACAAATCCGAATTGTTAGAAAAATTTGAAAAGATAGATAAAGAAGAAATAGTGGATGAAGCAAAAATTTTCGAAATAATGAAAATGATGAACTTAAACCCACAACTTTAATTAATCACTTCAACCTTATTTATTCAAATCTTAATTAAATGAAAATCTTACTTAATTCAAATTTATTCAATTAAATCATAATTAATTCAAACTTAAATTAATTTAATTAAATCATAATTAATTCAAATTTAAAAATAAATTAAACTAAATTAAAATTAAATTAAATTCAAATTAAATTCAATTTAATTAAATTAAATTCAAAATTAAATTAAATTCAAATTAAACTAAATTAAAATTAAATTAAATTCAAATTAAATTAAATTCAAAATTAAATTAAATTCAAATTAATCTAAATTTATATTAAATTAAATTCAAATTAAACTAAATTCAAATTAAATTAAATTCAAATTAAATTAAATCTTAATTAAATTAAATTCAAATTAAATTAAATCATAAATTAATTCAAATTCGAATTAATTCAAATTAATTCAATCTTAATTAATTCAAACTTAAATTAATTCAAATTAATTCAATCTTAATTAATTCAAACTAAAATTAATTCAAATTAATTCAATCATAACTCAAATTCAAATTAATTCTTAATTAATTCAAATTAATTCTTAGATTAATTAAGGAAAAAAATTTTTTAACTCTAACTCGTAAACAACTTAAATTCAAATTAAATAAAATCCTACCCAAACCATAACTATTAATTTAATAAAACTAAATATGTCAAAGTGGATTGACATATTCGTGGGTTCACACGGCATGTATCAAATCGAGAATTTGATACATCTTTAGAAACGTAATTAAAATGCTTTGGACTTGTTTGAATCATGAATCAATGCCATGGACATGCATCTACTATTTTCTTTAATACATGTTGTGACGACCCAACTTTTATCTACTAACTTAAGCTTTAAGTTACTACTACTTGGCTTCCCTTAACTTGCTCTAATTTTTTTTTTTCTTCCTTCTCTTTTTTTTTCAAAAAAACAAAACAACTTTCATTTTATTTGCTTTGCCAGGATTTGACCCCTAGACCTCTTGGTTGTAACACTAAAGCACTAACCAGCTGCTCTACACAACTTCTCTGCAATGGTAGCAGTCGACTGTTATATAGCCAGTTGACTGGTATCGGCCACAGCAAGTTTCTGGGCGCGGCACCAGTCGACTGGCCTCTTGGCAGTCAACTGGTGCATCGAACAGAAGCTACTGTTCGATAGGGCAGTCGACTGGTTCTGAACCAGTCGACTGGTTCTGAACCAGTCGACTGGCACGCCTGAAAACCTGCATTTCAGACCTGAAAACTTGTTTCAAAAGTCCACAAAACATATAGTTTCAAGTCATACAAAGACATAACACCATTTCTATACTCCATACTAGTTTTCTAAACATTTTAGCCAATCAAAACAACTTCATAAACTTGAAATTAGGACTTTTGCGGAAGTAAATAAGCTATCAAAGTCTATATGAACTTTAAACTAGAGTTTGTACCAAATTTTGTATCTATGCAAGGTTTAAACAAAGTCATTCATTCTACCACTTCGAAACACCAAAACATATGTTCTACAAGACTTAGCCCAATGATCTCTTCCACGGTTCCGCCGCCACTGAACATCAATGCAAGTCCCTTCGCCTCCTTAACTTATGTTTTTTCTTTACCTTTGTCTGCAATAGAAGGAAATGCAACTAATAAGCAAAATGCTTAGTAAGTAAATCCTAACTCACAAATCCAACGATAAGGGATAAATATGCTCTTTTCAAATAATGCTTGCTTAAAAACACATGCACTTTGAAATACTTACACATGAAAACTTTCATATACTTATCATGCTCAATCATACTTGAAAACATTTACTAGCACTAAAACATTGGCAAATCTAACATGCTCATAATTTCTTTTGAAACTTACTAATGATACATTTCCATACTTTAAAACGCAACTTCTTTGCTTTTTCCCTTTAACATGCTTATAACATAACCATGTTATCATACATAACAAAACATACACTTAAGGGAATTGAAACACTTACATATACTCATATACTTCAAAATAATAATCAACTTTCTCAGGCCTTGACAATGTACCTGGTATCAGTGTACCAATGCGCGCATCCCTAATAGGTTTCGGGGTAGCTAGCCACCGCACCCTATTAGAGCTTCTTTCTTACTTTCTGTGGGCCTCTCATTTGCCCGGTACATGTCACTTTACAAAAGTAAAATACTTTCTTACTCATAATGCTTGTATTTATCAAGCTAACTTTCTTTTCCATAAACTTTGCACTATAAACCTTTACCTTTTCTTACTTGAAACTTTCATCGAGCACCTTGCGTGCCCTTAACCCCAAAACTCATTTTTGGGACTTTCTTACTCATAATGCTTGTATTTATCAAGCTAACTTTCTTTTTCATAAATCTTGCACTATAAACCTTTACCTTTTCTTACTTGGAACTTTCATCGAGCACCTTGCGTGCCCTTAACCCCAAAACCCCTTTTTGGGACTTTTCAAGAACATACTCTTGTCATACTTAGGTCACATACATAAAAACATACTCCAATTCATATTCTATGATAAAACATGTATTCTTTATGAACTTAAAACACACAAATAAGAAAACCATAACCTTAAAGCATGCATTTAGATCACAAACATGGTTCCACAACGAGAAATACATGGCGAAACAACTTCTATTGCAGGTGAGTGATTTACTTACCCTTTTCTTGAAGAAAACTCACTAAGTATCTCGAAATTTCTCGTGTAGGGCTCTTTTCCTCTTCCTTTGCAAGAAAAACTCCACCCTTGGCCCTAGGGAAGAAGCCCTAGGTTTTCTACTTCAAGAGGAAGAAGAAGGAAGAAGAAAACTCCCCCTTTCTCCCCATTTTCGCAGCCCCTTTCCTCTGCTCGCGCGGCCTCCCGAAACCCTAATGGGGTCTTAACCCAACTTAAGTGGAAGTTTTAATACCTCTTCATGAAACGGGCTAAATCAACTATAATATTATTTCGTTTCATTATTTTCTGTGCTTGATACCCTAGCCCAACTGGTTCCTTGGATTCGCTCAGGTAACTGCTTCTCGCGTGGTCGCGAGATCGATCCCCAGCCGACCCCTTTAATTTTTTCTTCTTATTTTGATCCGAAAAATGCTATAATATTCCGAAAAATGCTAGAAAAATTCCTAAAAATCCCTAATAATACCAGGAAATTATTGGGTGTTACACATGTCATATCATTCATATTTAATTTTATGCATAATTTAGAATGGTTATAGGAAAAAGATTATTTGAAACTTGAAACAACCTAGTATTGGGTGGAGGTGAGATGATAGTACGTTAGGGAAGCCATCTTGGCGGAACTAGCCGAAGCTACCGATCCAAGACCCAAACTAGTTAAACCAAAATCTTTCAAGAAGTAACTTGAAGATGAATTTTCTATAAAAGGCTTTGTCAAGGAAAGGGTTGATGATCCAATAAAGCTATGACCAAAGAATGCCTAGTGCCTCGCCAAGACCTGGAAGTCAATTACTGAAAATCAAATTCACTTTTCTATTGCTAGATTTGAATTTAACACAAGTTTCAATCAAATCTTAGATTTAATAATAAATTAAGAAAAATGATTCAAGCATCTCACAATGCACCCATAAGGCAATCATGCTTGTTGTATTGAGACATCTAAAATGGGTGAGAAGTTAAGGACTAATAAATTGAAAAATATTTTTCAAAAACTATTTTTCAAAATTACTAGAATATTTTTCTAAAAATATATTTTCAAAATAGTACTTTAACATAATAATATTTTTATGGAATTCATGCTTGTATGATTGATTATAAATATTATATGCTTTTAAAAAATCATATCCTTTTGAAAATTGTTTGACTCACACAATTAGACACTAGCCTCTTAGGACAACACTAAAGTTCCTTAAGGCACCTAGATAGAGTCAAACGGTGTTGGGTACAAGGGGAGTGTTTTCACTCTTTTAAATTTTTTTTGAAAAGACTTTTCGAAGACTGCGCCTTAATTTCTATCACATATGTTTTCAAAAAGGCTTATACTTTAAAAAATTATCTTCTTCCCAAATTATATTTTCAAAAATTACATGTTGCTTTGACTTTGATAAACCCTAAAAGACACAGAGGAAGGTCCACTTCGTGATCTTCAAGGACTCCTAGGATGTCTCAAATTTAGGGGGAGTCTGAGTCAAAAGAAGAATTTCAGAAAAGTTTTTGGTAATCATTTAATCTTGAAATTGTTAAATAATTCTTTTTGACATGAACCAAATCCTAAAGACTCAGAGGAAGAATACTTGTGGTCAACAAGCTTCCCAGGACTGGGTCAAGTTTAGGGGGAGGTCAAATTAAAAAGAATATTTCAAATATTTTCATGCGCGGTATTTTCAAATCCTTTTGAAAAAAAATAAGTATCCTTTCAAGGACTATCATTTTAATAATTTTTTTAAAAAATACTATTATTTTCAAAAATTCATCTGGTTTTGAGATAATGTTTTTCATGAGTTTGGAAAATTTTCTAGGACACTTAGGAAAATGTCCTTATAGTCAGCAAGGTTTCCTATAATTGTGTCAGACTGGAAGATAAACCAAATCAAGTAAAATAATATGTCTTCAAAAATTCATACATTCTTCAAAATGAACTTACATATATTTTCAAAATACTATCATCTTTTTTCTATCAAAATTCTGTTTAAAAAATAATATTTACTTGAGTTTGAAGAATTTCCAAGACACTTAGGAAAATGTACTTGTAGTTAACAAGGTTTTCTAGGATTGTGTCAGACTGGAAAAGAAACCTAGTCAAGTAAAATATTATGTTTTCAAAGCCTAATCTTTTTCAAAAAGTACTTAATTTTTCAAAAATTCAATATTTTTCAAAAGTACTTAATTTTTCAAAGCTCAGTGCTTGCAAAATATGCATAATCTTTCAAAAAGTACTTGCATCTTTCAAAAGATCATAATATTTTTCAAAGTACTTGTACTTTTCAAAGCTTATAATACTCTTTCAAAGTTATGCATTTTCCAAAAGTACTGGTTTTTCTCAAAAAGTGCAATATATCTTTCAAAATTTAAAGTGAGAAGTTTTTTGTGACCAAATAGAAATTCTTTTTTGGTGCAATTTAATTACTTAGTTTTAGACTATGCTTTCAAAAATTACACTAAGTATTTTCAAAAAGAACCAAAGGTTTCCATTGTTGGTGCAAGTATTTTTGATTTTTTTTTTATGTATGACAAAGGAGGAGAGATGCGCCTTAAGTTAGAAATAAATTTTCTTTTCTCTTTCCAAAGGATCAAAAAATCAAAATGTTTTTAAAAAAGGAGGGAGAGTGAAAGTTAGAAACCCTAGAGGATCAAAAATGGATTTTCAAAACTTATATCAATTTTTTTTATCCCAAGGATAGTAATTTTGCCCTTTCAGCCAATCTAACTTAAGATATTGTCAAACATCAAAAAGGGGGAGATTGTTGGTGCAGGTTGCATCAGTGATGTCCCTCTATAAGTGTTTTAATGTTTGACAATACACTTAAGTCAGTGATACATAGAACAAGGGAGGGTGAGCAAAGAAGGAGTAACCTAAGTGGAAGAAAAGTCCTAGTTATCCTAGGCACTAAGACCTGGTGAGTGAAGCTGGGCACTAAGTCCTGACAAAGGGCTGGGCACCGAAGACCTGCTCGGAAGGTGGGCACTAAGTCCTGATCAAGGATTGGGCACTAAGTCCTAGTCGAGGACTGGGCAAGAAGACTTGGGCGAGGGTTGGGCACCGAAGACCTGGTTCGGGGAATTGGGCACGAAGACCTGGCCGAGGGTTGGGCACCGAAGTCCTGGACTTAGGGTTTGGGCACGAAGTCTTGGTTGGAGGGATTGAGAAACTTAGCTGAGCGATGACTAAGGACAGAAGTAGAGACGGGTCGGGGTTCGGACGTCTCGAGGTCCGAGAGTATCGGAAGCTAAGCAAAAGTCCACCCGAAGGACTGGGTGGCAACCGTCTCCTGAAAGGGGTAGGTGAAAGGCGCATTCTCGGGGGTGGGAACTTGTGTCGGTTCGACCTAGCGTTTCGTGGAAATTCGAAGTCCAAACTAAGTCCTTAAGGCTAATATTGTATGTATATTTGCTTTGTGTTTGTGTATCTTGCAGGTACCAAGAACCGGAGACAAAGCAGGCAAGTGGCTGGAAAACAGCCAACCCAGGCGCTCCTATTGATGGGGGCGCCCAGACCAAAGAAGGAAACCCAGTTGGGTTGAATGCATTGAAGCCAGGCGCCCAGTAAGGATCAGGTGCCCAGCCCAAAGAGAAAAATGGCAGTTTCGTGAAGTATGCAGAATAGGCTTCCATTCAGGCGCCCGAGACGAATCAGGCGTCCAAGTTGAAAGCTATATTTGCTGTTTCGAGGTCAAAATAGAGATTAGCTTTGAGTCATGATGAGGTCGGCGCGGGGATAAGGTTTGACCGAGTTTGTAGGGGCGCCCCCACCGTATCAGGCGCCCGTATGAAGCCTATATAAGGGGCTTCGACCCCTCTGCTTCAGTTACACCATTCCAAAACAATTCTGAGCATTCTGACCAATGACAACATGCTAAAGACGAGGCTCTACGACCGGGAGGCTCTAGGAGGAAGTGTGCGGCACTTCGGAGGTCCAGATCGGCCGAGCTTCAGACTTTGTTTTGTTCGGTTTGCTTATATTTAATTCCGCACTTAATTTTCTATATTATTTCTTGTAACTATCAACTGTAAGACGTGTTTTCTCCGCCTCTGGAAATTCCGGAAAGGAAACCAATAGTGGACTCACGCCAAGTACATAGGCCTTGGATGTACTGACCCAGGGGGGTCGGGAACCAAGTAAATAAATCTCGCGTGTCTGCTGTATTATTTTTCTTTTTCTGTTTTACTTTTCCGCTATGCTACTATCATTGATTTTAGAACATTCGAAAGATTTACGAAGTTTACCGAAAGATTTTAACTGTCGATATTCACCCCCCTCCTCTATCGACGACACCGGTCCTACATATAGGATCGATGGATGTAAATTAAAATATTTTTATTCTCGGCTCGGGTCCCTACTTGCATGACTAAAGGTGGAGGAGACGAGGTGGCATGATCAACTGGAGGCATATTGGAGAATGACAGAATCTACTAAGCCATAATAGTTGGAAATTTAGAATTTTCATATTTATTGCTTGCCGTTTTGATATGTTTGTTGTGCATGCTTGAAAAATTCCTCATTTTAAATTACTAAGTGGGAGAGGGAATCTTTGAATCCCGTGGCCTCGAAATTCACTTTACTATTGTCAGATTTGAATCTAACACATATTTCAATTAATCTTAGATTCAACCATTGTTTTCAAAAATAATTTTAAAACATAATTAATTGGTTTTTCAAAATTAAGTTAATTTTTCAAAACTAATCATAGTTTTTCAAAATAAAATCTTTACTTCTATTAAAACCTGTCTGACAAAAACCCATAAGGTTAACGTGATTGATAACTCTAGATTGGGTGAGACAGACTAGGTTGTGAAAATCAATTTAGGCTATCCTTGATTCTAATTGGATCCAAATCAACAAACTCTTTATGTGTAGGAACATAAAAATTTGGACCAATGGATGTTGGATAGCAGGTGCTCCAGACACATGGCTGGGGACAAATTAAAATTTACCAAACTCAAGTTCAAGAACCTAGGCTTAGTAGAATTTGGCAACAATGCTACACTCAAAGTCATTGGGTCAGGTAACATTGAACTCAAATCTGATTTTGTCATTAAAAAGGTACTTTTGGTTGAAAACTTTAAATTTAACTTGCTTAGTATAAGTCAATTGTGTGATACTGGCTATGTAGTTACCTTAACCAACTCTAACTGCTTGATTAGAAACTTGCAAGACTCAGAAATCATACTTAAGGGCACTAGGAAAAATAATGTTTACACTTTTGGTTGAAATTTAAATTTAACTTGCTTAGTATAAGTCAATTGTGTGATACTGGCTATGTAGTTACCTTAACCAACTCTAACTGTCTGATTAGAAACTTGCAAGACTCAGAAATCATACTTAAGGGCACTATGAAAAATAATGTTTACACTATAAACCTACCTTTAGTACCTAAATGCCTCTTAACTCGGTTAGAAGAATCAAACCTCTGGCATAGGAAATTAGGTCACACTAATCTGAGATTAATTTCAAAAATCATCCAACTTGGCCTAATAAAAGGAATACCTAAAATTAAGAACCATGAAAACATAATATGTGAATCATGCAACCAAGGTAAACAAACCAGGTCTAATCACAAACAAATTCAATCAGATCTAACTCAGACAACACTTGAGCTCCTGCACCTTGACCTATTTGATTCACAATGAACCAAGTCACTAAGCGGAAACTGGTACTGTTTAGTAATTATCGATGATTACTCTAAGTTTACTTGGGTTAGGTTCCTAAAAACTAAAGATGAAACCCTAAACCTATTTATTGATTTCTGTAAGTTAATTGAAAATCAAAACGATACCAAAATCAAAAGACTTAAGAGTGATCACGGGGGAGAGTTTGAGAATCAACGGTTTGAGGAATTTTGTAGAATAAACGGGTATATACACGAATTTTCGTGTCCTAGAACCCCCTAGAACCCCCCAGCAAAATGGGATAGTAGAACGAAAAAATAGAACCCTACAGGAAGCCGCTAGGGCTATGCTCAATGAATTCAACCTAGCTAACCAATTTTGGACAGAAGCAATTAGTACGGCTTGCTATATCCAAAATAGGGTCCTAATTAACAAACAACATAATAAAACTCCCTATGAATTATACTACCATAGACTTCCAAACCTACATTACCTAAGGGTATTTGGGTGCAAAGTCCATATCCTAAACACCAAGGGCTATCTAGGTAAATTCTAGTCTAAGTCAACCCCAGGAGTCTTCTTAGGATATTCAACAACAAGTAGGGCCTATAGGGTTTACAACAAACAAACTAACATAATAGAAGAAACAACAAATCTAATATTTGATGAGGAAATTAATTCAAAATCTGATAATCCAGATCTAAATCCATCAAATATTGATCATGAAGATAATGAACAAATTATTGAACCACTAATTGAACCCCTAAATGAACTAACTATTGAACCAACTACTGAGTCAATTGAACAAATAATTGAACCCACCCAAGTAGTTGAACCAAATACTGAACCAAACCGTCCAACCGCACCTGAGGCTGAACCAAGTTCTAGAAGAACCAAGAAACCCAGACTAAGTCACCCAACTGATCAAATTGTGGGTGATCCAATCTTAGGAGTCAGAACTAGGTCTTCCTATAGAAATCTTAGTCAGATTGAACTGATTTCAAAAATTGAACCTAAGACTATAGAGGAAGCCTTACCTGATCCTGATTGGATCATAGCAATGTAAGAGGAGTTAGCCCAATTTGAAAGGAACCAAGTTTGGGAACTAGTACCTAAATCTGAGGGCAAATCCATTATTGACACTAAGTGGGTGTTTAGGAACAAGCTAAATGACCAAGGGAAAATAGTTAGAAATAAAGCCCGCTTAGTAGCTAAAGGGTTCAGTCAAGTCGAAGGGTTAGACTATGACGAAACCTATGCCCCAGTAGCCAGACTTGAGTCTATAAGAATGTTGCTAGCCTTTGCAGCCCATAAAGGTTTTAAACTCTACCAAATGGATGTAAAGTCAGCTTTTCTAAATGGATTTATTAGAGAAGAAGTCTATGTAGGACAACCCCCCGGTTTTGAGGACTTAGAAAAACCTGACCATGTTTACAAACTCAATAAAGTACTGTATGGACTAAAACAAGCACCTAGGGCATGGTATGAACGTCTATCAACCTACCTCATTTCTAAGGAATTTTACCAAGGATAAATTGACTCAACTCTTTTTGTTAAGACCTTAGAAAAAGAAATCTTTATTGCCCAAATCTACGTTGATGATATAATTTTTAGATCCACCAACTCAAATTTCTTAAAAGAATTTGTAAAAATAATGGAAAACGAATTCGAAATGAGCTTATTTTGTAAGCTCAACTTCTTTTTAGGATTACAAATCAAGCAAAATAGGGATGGAAATTATGACCATCAATCCAAATATGCTAAGGAGTTAATAAAGAAATTCAAAATAGATAACTCCAAAAGCATAAGTACCCCCTATGGCCACAATTATAAAAATAGATAGTGACCCTGATGGTAAACCCGTAGACCTTAAACTATATAGAAGAATGATTGGTAGTCTACTTTACCTTACAGCCAGTAGACCTGATATCCTTTTTGCTGTAGGAATGTGTGCTAGATACCAAACCTGTGCTAAGGAAACGCACTTAGCATCCCTAAAAAGAATACTTAGATACATCAAGGGCACCCTAAATGTAGGGATTTGGTATCCTAGGACCTCAACTTTTGACCTGTCAGGATACTCGGATTCTGACTATGCTGGTTGTAAACTAGATAGAAAGAGTACAAGTGGAAATAGTCTAGTAAGTTAGTGTAGCAGAAAGCAACACTGTGTAGCTCTATCCACAACTGAAGCTGAGTATGTTGCTTTAGGAGAGTGTGTAGCACAACTCTTATGGATGATGCACACTCTTAAAGACTTCCAGCTTGACTACACCCAAACCCAGGTCTACATTGATAATATAAGTTCAATTAATCTAACTAAGAACCCAATCCAACACTCTAGAACTAAACACATAGAAGTCAAACACCACTTCGTAAGAGATCATGTAGCCAGGGGTAAGATAGTCCTTAAGCATGTAGACTCAAAATCTAACTTAGCTGACATATTCACCAACCCCTACCTGAGTCTGAGTTCAGCTTACTAAGAAGGCAGTTAGGGTTATGCTTGGTAGAATAGGACTGCTCTAATTATATTTTTTTTCAAAAACTGTTTTATTGCAAAATCATTTTCTTTATTTGGTTAAAATGATTTTTTCGACTTAGTTTTTTAAAATAAAATTACCCCTTCAAAACTAGGGCTTTTTCGCAAATGGACTTAGCCTAGGCCCTAACCCTAGAACTGCATGCACCTATAGATCTAGAAGCCAGCATCTCACAAGCACCTTAGGGTACTTTTGATTGATAACCTAGAATGGGTTGAGATGCTTAGGTCTTTGCCTTGATTCAAGATGCTTTAAGTCAGTGCATCTGCAGTAATTGGGGCACTAAATACCAATTAAATAGTAATCAGGTTAAGTGTCAAGCTTAGAAAATCTAACTTGATCAAGATCACTTAACATGACTAACCCTAGCAAAAGCAACTGTTTATAACAGTTAGTAAGTAGCTAATTAGGTTAGACAAAACCCAAAAGCGAAAATTCAAATTAATTTGGTCCAGTTTAAACATAGAATTGGTTCAGTACAGCATCTTACTTGATTACTCATTTTTTTGCTATATTTTTGATATATGGCAAAGGGGGAGAGATTGGAAAGGAGAGAAAAGAAGGTTTCAATTTTTTTTCTTCAAAATTAAATCTTTTTTTCCAAATCTTTTTTTCCAAAAACTTTCATCTCCTTTTTTCAAAAAGTAAATTTCTTTAAGTACTTAAGTTTTTTTTTAAAGTTAATTTTCTAAGTACTTATTCTGAAAATTTTCTAGAAATTTTTTTCTAAGTTATAAATTCAAAATTGTGCTTGAAAAATATTTCTAAGTATTTAAACTGCTTGAAAAATATTTCTAAGTATTAAAACTGTTTGAAAATTTTCTAAGTGTTAAAACTTCAGAATAAGTTTAGAAAATTTTCTAAAGTGCAAAAACTAAGTATTTTGGAAATTATTTTCGAAATTACTTGCTTTCAAAAATTATTCTAAGTACTTACTCTAAATCTTTGGTGAAAAATCTTCTAAGTGTAAAGTTCAAAATTCTCCTGAAAATTTTCCAAGTACCCAACTTAAAATATTTTTTGGAAAATATTTTCTAACTTAAAAACCATTTCTTCAAAATTTTCTAAGTATTAAAAACCTAAAAAACGTTTCACTTTTAGACTTAGAAACTTTTTCAAAAACCCCACGAACTTTTGAAAAACTCAGGGGGAGATTTCTTCTAGGGGGAGGAAGTTAAATTTGATACTTTACCTATGTTTCTGTATGTTTAACTTAACTTTTTGAACTAGGTTGTCATAAATCAAAAAGGGGGAGATTGTTGGTGCAGGCAGCACCTAAGTCAAATCTGGATTTTGATAATGGAAAAGAATTCAGAAGTTAAGATGTTATTGTTGTCTAATGTGTTTACTAAGTGTGCAGGAAGGAAGCCCTAGGTACACTAGACAAAGAAGTCCTGGTCGAGGACTGGGCAAGAAGTCCTGGCAAAGGGCTGGGCAAAGAAGTTCTGGTTAAGGACTGGGCAAGAAGACTTGATCGGAAGTCGGGCAAAGAAGTCACGGTCGAGGACTGGGCACGAAGTCCTGGCAAGGGGCTGGGCACCGAAGACCTGACTGGAAGTTGGGCACGAAGACCTGGTCAGGTGGATCGGGCAAAAGTCCAACCGGAAGAGCCAGTTGGCAAAAGGTAAACTCTCCTAAGAGGAGTAGGTGAGGACGCATTCCCCGTCGAGGGAACAGTAGGCGTCGGTTCAACCTAGGGTTCCATTTGGGAGACCCGAAGTCAGAACCAATACAGCTACGGTTGTAAATATTGACTAATATTCTTGCTTTGGTTGTTTTGGAACTAACCATATTTGCAGGACCGAAGGAGTGTGTTTCTGCAGCTCAGAGCGACCCAAAGGAGAGGGGTAGGCAGCTGGGCTAGGCGCCCGGGAGGTCCCGGGCACCCAAGGTCAAAGCCAAACAAGCAAAGAAGCAAGAACGCTTCGAAATCACACTGGGCTAGGCGCCCAGGAGGTCCCGGGCGCCCGAGCTCAAAGCCAAAGAGGTAATCGAAGCAAAATCAGCCACGAAGCCAGCAGACCAAGTCAAGCTAGGCGCCTAGGAGGTCCCGGGTGCCCTAGTCAGCTCCAGAGGCCGAGTTGAAGGGGATAAGCGTTGACCGAGCTGCGGATTGAGTTTTCCGCATCTGAAGGCACGTGTTAGGTGCCCCCAACGTCCCAGGCGCCCCCAGGAGCACTATAAAAGGGGCTCGACCGCAAGGCTTCGAAGACACAACTTTCTAACGCCTCTAAGCTTTTCGTTCAAGCGCTCTGCTCCAACGACGACCCTCTGCTCCAAAGTATGATCCACATCGGGCATCGGTAATGAAAAGTGTAATTCTTTTATTTAATGCTATATTTTTATATTGAAAGCTGTAAACCTTTGCGCGATTATAGAATTGCCTGCAGTAAATGGTCAAGGACCGTGGGCCTTGGAGTAGGAGCCGACTGCGACTCTGAACCAAGTAAAAATACTTGTGTTCTTTGTGTGATTGCTTTATTTCCGCTGCGCATTTTCTCTTTCTTTAATCCGAAAAAGATTTTAACGATATTCACCCCCCCTATCGTTTTTCTCGATCCAATAGTATATGCTCTTAATCCCGATATAATAATGGGCACATATAATTAATATTTATTTTTTAATTTACCAATAGGCGAGATTTATTCGTTAAATCAATAGGCCCGATAAATTGGAAAATAATATTATTTATATGGTGTGTTGTTGATTATAGAAGAAAATCGTATCCTAATTATTTTAGGATGATAATGTCCCCTTGAGGAGCTCATAAAGATTGTCATGTAAATTCTGCAGGTGGACTTGGTCTGACATGATAATAAGGATGAGTGGTACTACTCTTAGTGTTAGATATTAATTAATTAAATTCTTAGTAATTTAATTAATTAATGGACATGTGATATCTTAAACACGGGAAGAAAATGTACACATAATATGGTGGAGCCCATATTTTATTGTGGGGTTGGTGCGTTAGTTCAATAATAACCCATTAGTGGAGCGGGTTATTATTAACGGGTCGGATTGAGGATCCGTTAGAAGACCAAAACCAACTCCTCCTCATGGTCCCTATTGTATCCTATAAATACCCTCATAAGCCACCTATTGTTGGATGATCAATAAGCCTCTCTTTTCTCTCCCTCTCTCTCTCTCTCCTAGGGCTAATTAGCGCCGATGGCTAAAGGAGGAAGAAGCAGTGGCGCAAGGGGAGAAGAAGAAGAAACATCATCTTCTTCTATTCATCTTCTTCTCTTCTCTCCTCTTGAAGGGCTTGCGCAACCTTGGAGTTTTGTTTGGCTGGCGCATCTTCATCCCTTGGTGGTGTTCGGCACCGCAAGCAAGAAGGGAGCAAGGAGGTTAGTCGGCTAAGGAGAAAGGAGAGAGTTCTTCCTTCTTTCTCTTCTTCTCCTTCTTCTCTCCTTAGGGCCAACACAAGGAAGGAGATTTCTTCTCCTTTAGGGCCAGCTCAAGCAAGGAAGGAGAGTTTTTCTCCTTTGGCCAAAACAAGAAGGAAAGAGGAGGAAGGTCTTGGTGGCTTTGTTTCTTGAAAGATCGTCACCTACACGACGTCCAAGAAGGGGATAAGAATTCAATAGAAGATAAAGAGGTAAAACAAGAGGAATAATTTTGTTTTTCATTCTAGTTAATTGTATTCATTGGTTTTATCTTGGACCCTAAAATCAAACACATGAATCGGCGATCCATTATTCGTCATCTATTCTGTGGCTAATCGATAAAGGAGTTAGATTGCTTGAACAACATGTTTGTTCAAGCGATCACTCAATCAAATAGCACGATGATGAAGTAGGTCATTTGGAAGTTTTCTTTCCATCCGGATTAGTTCTAATCAATAGAATTTTAATCCGGGGATATGGAGAGAATCCCATTCCGGAACAACCAACAATTGGTATCTGAGCCATGGTTTTTGATTTTGTGTGTTTTAGATTCGGTTACTTTCATACTTTTCATATATAATATGTCGGATAATAGTAGGATGTGCAATAGGCTATCTTTTTGGTTGCAAACATAAGATCTAACTATTATGGCTATGTGATTGTGTATGATTGTATTTGTGATTGTATTTATTTGAATCCTCGGGGTTGATGAGGCATTTGTATTTAATTGTAATTAAATACGGCAAATTTTAGCCGCTTGTTTTAATTTATTTCGATCTAGATTTTATGTCCACTACTTTGTAGAGTATAGGATCGATGGATGTAAATTAAAATATTTTTATTCTCGGCTCGGGTCCCTACTTGCGTGACTAAAGGTGGAGGAGACGAGGTGGCATGATCAACTGGAGGCGTATTGGAGAATGGCAGAATCTACTAAGCCATAATAGTTGGAAATTTAGAATTTTCATATTTATTGCTTGCCGTTTTGATATGTTTGTTGTGCATGCTTGAAAAATTCCTCATTTTAAATTACTAAGTGGGAGAGGGAATCTTTGAGTCCCGTGGCATCCATTACTACTTTGATAAGTGATGGAAATAAACTTGCGCGTTGGCTCTGAGTGTCTTCTTCCACATTGGATGAGTTTGTTTTGCGAATCACTAGTTTAAACTTCCATTGGATGATTATAGGAAATTATTTAGGAACATGTGATTTTCCCCTTCGGAAGGGACATAATCATAGATAATGGACTCAGTATCAAGTAATGGTGTATACTTAGATGCAATTAATAGTATCCTCCTCATCGGAGTCACTGCTATTAATTGTATTGCTGAAGATAGACCAACTATTAATTTTATTTGTCAAAAAGTAAGGTTGAAAAGATAATAAAATTAATGGGTAAAACCTCCTCTTACATATGTTTGAATTAGTATACGTCCACAGATGACGAATCACGAAGCACAACCCACGGTGATGATGACGGGGAGAAGATGTCGACGCCTGCGAAATTAACATGAGCATAAAGGGGATGCGCCGAGTGAAATTCCAACGGAGCCCTCTTCGACGCTTAAGTCAGTACTCCTTCTTTTAGGGAGAAAAGCAAGGAATCAAAGTACTTTAATTCTAAAAAGCTTACCCCCTTTTGCAAGGGTGCCGAGACATCTTATATACCTAACCCCTTCCTCCCATGTATCCTCACCTCCTCCTCCACGTTTCTTAGTCATCGGTTACTTGACAGCTATTCTATTCTAGTAACAGTCATTGTGACTTTTAAGATCCTAATTACCATGCGTTGCAAACAATAATTACCTAATAACATTCCTGTTCTGGAAGGAGAAGAAGGTACTCGAAGCCTGGCCTTCTTATCCCTACGCTGATCTTTGGCCTCCGCTCTCCCGAGTCAGACTTGGAGTCATATCTCTCGAGCTGACCTAGGGGGTCTTCTTCCATTCTCCCGAGATAATCTCGGGAGCCTAATTCCTGGTCTGTTCTCGGGGGCCTTCTTCAGTTCTCCCAGGATAATATCGGGAACTCAATTCCCAGTCTGACCTTAGGTCACGAGTTTGGTGGACCCTGCCATGTAGCTTTCCCGTGCCACGTGTCACCCCTGATTGCTCATCCCTATCACAAGCCCCCCCCCTTCGAGTATAATCGAAGAATGTGGGGTTGACTGATTAGGCTAGTGGCATGATGAGGGGAAGCGTAGTATCTGCGGGGCCCATATTACCATTCCTTCTTCCTTAATGACTTGTCGGGTCCTAAGAATCGAAACATTCGTCACATGGTCCAAGGTGGTCCTTTGTGTTGGTATGGCTTGGCGGGTTTCCTCAGTGAATACCTGGTCAATCTGAGATACCTCTCCACGACTACGGATTAAAAATTAATCTGAGTGGAGACCCATCTCCCATCGACCGTCTTGTGCCGTATCGAACGATCCAAATTACAACTTAGCCAATTACCAAAATCGGCCTTATAATTTGCTCGATCGTTCGACAGCGAAAAAGGCGATGAGTCGATCGCCGACTTTTGTGTTTATGGTCGGGGTCCAGTTAATAAATTATTCATCATGATTTAGAATCAAAATAATAAATTAACAAACATAAAATGACGAGATGAACAATCACGGCACAATATTGACATAAGGGTAATTAACTGAGCATGGGGAAAGATACACCTTCTTGATCACCTCGCGCTCTTCTACCTTATGTCCCTCCCTTCACGGGCGTCATGTGGGCAATGATCTACCACGAACCAAGATCACCGAGGCCTCCAAACAATCACACTTTCCTCTTCCCTCCTAGCCGAACCAAACCTTAGCAATAGGGTTGTGCCGTCGGCCCCTCCATCTCCTTCTCCCTTGCACCGCCGACCACCGGAGTTGGCAAGACTTTGCTGGCTTGGTAGCTGACCTCGAGAGGAGAATAAAGAAGAAGAAGAAGGAGAAGAATCTCCTTCCTTGATCACCCAAATCCGGCTGCTCTCCTTGCCTCTCCCTTTGGCGCCGCCGACTACCAAAGCCTCCCACCGGCCCTCCCTTGCGCGCCTCTCACCGGCCCCCCTTCTCCTCGCCGATCACCACCAAAGGGAGGAGACAATCCTCCCTATCCCAAGTAGAGACCAACAGCCAAGGAGAAGAAAAGTGAGAAGAAGAGAAAGGAATTCTCCTTCCTCTATTCGGCGCCCTAAGAGAGAGAAATGGGAGAGAGAAGAGGGGATGTCTTGGGTGGTTTAATTGGATTTTCTATCACCTGGTTTCTTGATCTCATAGGATATTTATAGGGCTAAGGTAGGGACCAAGAGGAGGTGTTGGATCTTGGCCCACCAATGGATCTAAACCCAATCCATTAATTAAGATCCATTCCACTAATGGATCTTAATTGAACTTCCTCACCAACCCTCATATTTTCATATGGGCTCCATATATTACGAGTCATCCATCCCCCGTGTTTAAGATCTCGAATACCTGTTAATTAATTTAAATTATTGACAATTCAATTTAATTAACTTCTGGATCCTTGATTAGTACCACTCAACATTATCATTGTGCTGGGTCAAATCCACCTGTAGGGTTTAGCACGATGAACCTTTTGAGCTCATCAAGGGGGCATCATCATCCCGACTAACTAGGACATGGATTCCGTCAATAATCAACGGCACATCATATTATTAATATTATCTCCCAACTTACTGGGTCTATTGATCTAATAGAATTGATCTCGTCCATTGGTAAATCAAAGAAACAATAATTAATAATATATGCCCGTTATTATTTCGGGATTAAGGGATCGTACTCCATAATAAAATCTGAGGTCCTATCCAATTATCGAGTCAGTACAAATTGGATAACCTCGGATTTTGGTCCTGCTCAATGTACTCAAAGCACACTAGTGTAATTCTATGGTCAAGACCAACCACACCTAATTACACTACAACCATTCCGATGGGTTGTCCAATTCCATCTCGGTTGTGAGCCTCTATTTATACTAGGCAAGGAACTGATAACACGATCTTCCATGTGTCATCACACACCATGTTATCTACAATGTGCAGTATTGGACTTCATGCATGTACTAATGTAAACATGCACCTAGTGTAGTTGTGATTCTCTTTTCATAATAAAGATGTTCATATAAAGAAATTCATGTCTTTCAGTATACACATCTTACAATCTCCCACTTATACTTAAAGACATTACTGTTCTCTTACTGCCATAAATCTGACTCCCATATCCTCCACATGCCTATCAAAAGCTCTAGCTGGAAGAGCCTTAGTGATAGGATCTGCCAGGTTGTCCTCTGATGCAATCTTGGCGACAGCCACTTCTCCTCGCTTTACGATTTCTTGTATTAGGTAAAAGAAAATGATGAACCAGGCAGCAGAAAAATTGAACCTCGTTATCAGGTGGTACTTGTGCTCTATGTGTTTACTTGCCTTATGGGCTCGTGGTTCCTTCGAGTTTGCAACTACACCACAGTTATCACAAAAGATTGTGATAGATCTGGGCAAACCAGGAATCACATTCAAGTCCATGATGAAGTTTCTGAGCCATACAGACTCCTTGGCTGCCTCTGAGGCTGCCACATATTCAGCTTCCATGGTGGACTCCGCCACGCATTTCTGCTTGACACTCCTCCAAACAATGGCTCTACCTCCTAAAGTAAACACAAACCCCGAGGTAGACTTACTCTTATCCCTATCTGATGGGAAATCTGAGTCCGTATAACCCATAGGGACTAATTTGTCTGCCTGATAAACCAGCATATAATCCCTAGTCCATCTCAGGTATTTCAATATATGCTTTACCGCAGTCCAATGTCCCTGTCCAGGGTTACTCTGATATCTGCTAACCATGCCCACGGCAAAACAGATATCAAGTCTCGTGCACAACATAGCATACATGAGGCTTCCTACTGCCGAAGCATAAGGAATCGCCTTCATTTCCTCTATCTCCTTTGATGTTTTTGGACACATCTCCTTGGATAGAGGAACTCTATGCCTGAAGGGTAGGAAACCCTTCTTGGAGTTTTCCATGCTAAAACGAGACATGACGGTGTCAACATATGAAGCTTGGGATAAGCACAACATCCTTTTCTGGTGATCCCTTATGAACTTGATCCCAAGGATGTGACCTGCTTCTCCTAAGTCCTTCATATCAAACTGCTTTGATAGCTAGACCTTTACGTCTGATAACACTTGGACATTGTTGCTAATTAACAAAATGTCATCTACGTAAAGTACAAGAAACACCACGACATTTCTGTCACATCTTTTGTATACACATGACTCATCCGGGCTTTGAGTAAATCCATATGACTGGATTACTTCATCAAAGAGGATGCTCCAAGATCTTGAAGCTTGCTTCAATCCATATATGGATCGATTAAGCTTGCACACTAGATGCTCTTTTCCCTTTGCAATGAACCCTTCTGGTTGCTGCATGTAGATGGTCTCTTCATGACTTCGATTAAGGAAAGCTGTCTTGACATCCATCTGCCATACCTCATAATCCATATGAGCTACAATAGATAAGCGAATCTGGATCGACTTGAGCATGGCCACCGGCGAAAAGGTCTCCTCATAATCGATACCCTCTTTCTGAGTGTACACATTCACAACAAGCCTAGCTTTGAAGGTCTCAACCTTCCCGTCCGATCCTCTCTTTCTCTTGTAGATCCACTTGCATCCAATGGCTTTATACCATTGGATGGTTCTACTAACTCCTAGACATGATTAGAATCTATTTATTCTATCTCAGTGTTCATTGCCCTTTGCCAAAAATCTACATCCTTATCCTAGAGGGCCTCCTCATAGGTCCAGGGATCCGGTTCATGTCTACTAGAGACCAAGTCCGAAGACTCTCCCAAAAACATGAACCTTTCAGGTTGTTTCACAACCCTCCCACTGCGACGAGGTACTACCTGTGTTTCCTCAGTGACACGCGGTGCAGTGACTTGTGGTGTGTCCTCTTCTACAATTGGTCCTAAAGTCGGAACCTCCCCTCTTAACTCTTCAAGCACTAGTCTACTTTTGGGCTTATGGTTCATCACATAGTCTTCCTCTAAGAATATGGCATTCGTGCTAACGATTACCTTCTGATCTTTAGGACTATAGAATAGACCACCCTTCGTTCCTCTAGGATAACCTACAAACAGACGTACCTCCGTACGAGATTCTAACTTATCAGTATCTCCCTTCAGCACATGTGCTGGACTACCCCAAATCCGAACATGCCCTAGACTGGGCTTGTGCTCAGTCCACAGTTCTGTGGGAGTATGAGGGGCTGACTTAGATGGAACCATGTTTAGTATGTACGCTGCCGTTTCCAGAGCGTATCCCCAGAACGAATCAAATAAGTCTGAATAGCTCATCATTGACCTAACTATTCCTATAAGAGTCCTATTCCTTCTTTCTGCAACTCCGTTCTGTTGGGGTGTACCGAGTGCAGTTAGCTGGGACTGAATCTTAGCTTCTAATAGGTAGGTCCTAAACTCTCCGAAGAGATACTCGCCACCACGATCTGATGGCAGTGTCTTGATACTTTTACCTCGATGTTTCTCCACATCATCTTTGAATTCTTTGAACTTTTCAAACCATTCAGACTTGCGGTGAATTAGGTAAATGTACCAATACCTTGAATAATCGTCAATGAAAGTGACGAAATATTCAAAGCCACCTCTAGCCTGGATTGACATAGGACTACACAAATCAGAATGAATCAGTTCTAGCACATCTTTGGCCCTATACCCCTTAGCCTTGAAAGGCCTCTTAGTCATCTTACCTTCCAAGCAAGACTCACAGGTTGGGAGATCCTGCACCACCAATGCACCCAGGGGCCCATCGGCTATCATCCTCTGAATCCTACTAAGGTTAATATCACCAAGCCTAAGGTGCCAAAGATATGTCTGATTCATCTTAGAAGGCTCCTTTCTCTTATTCAAGTTAGATGATGAGCTATTTACTTCAGTATACATCGTGGGAGTCATTGGTTGTAGAGTATACAAATTGCCAACCATTGTACCTGAATAGATAATCTCTCTATTTCTTTTAATAACAACTTTATTATTAAAAGCAACAGAATATCCATCCTTTATTAACTTTGAAACCGAAATCAGATTTTTTCTAAACGAGGGTACAAAAAGACAATCTCTTAGAATTAATACTTTATTTCTCTCAAAAGACAAATGGAAAACTCCCACTGCAACTGCTGCCACCTTTGTAGGATCGCCCATGTAGACCACGATTTCTTCATCAGCTAGCCGTCGGGTTTCCTGGAACTCCTACAGGGTATTGCAGACATGGTCAGTGGCTCCCGTATCTACACACCAGGTACTGGAGATAGCACCGCTAAACATGTTTCAATGACTAAGGCTGAAGAAATACCTTTGCTCTGACGACGGGGACAGTCCGTCTTCCAGTGCCCAGTTTGCTTGCACATGAAGCACTTGCCTTTCGGCTTCTTCATGCCAGTCCGGGGTTCTTGCGATGCTGCTGCCTTCTTGAACCCTCCTCGTTTCTTCTTCTTCCTGCCTTTCGGCTCAGAAGAAGAAACCCTTTGAGTCACTAAGGCCTGTGAGTTCTGACGAAAGAGGGCCTCTGCTGCCTGGAGTTCTCCTAGCAGTTCACCCAACGTATAATCCCTTTTGTTCATATTATAGTTGAGCCTAAACTGCTCAAAACTCCTTGACAGAGACTGGAGTATAATATCGACTTGGGATTCCCCGTCGATCTGTGCTCCCAGTACCTCAATCTCATTGAGGTGAGCCATCATCTTTAGGACATGATCCCTTACGGGTGTCCCTTCAACCATAGTGGTCGACATCAGACTCTTCATCGTGGTTTGCCTAGCAGCTCGACCTTGGTGCCCGAAGAGATATTTGAGGTTCAGCATCATGTCACTAGCAGTGGCCATGGCCTAATGCTGATGTTGCAGCACATTCGACATAGATGCCAGAATGTAGCACTGCGCCATCTCATCTGCCTTTTTCCACTTCTTGTAACGCTCCCTCAACTCTTCACTAGAGTCCTATCTAGGCCTTTCCGGACATTCCTCAAAGAGTACAAATTTATACTCCTCAACAGTGAGGACAAAGTCAAAGTTCCTCTTCCAATCTATATAGTTTGGGCCAGTAAGTTTATTGTCCTTAAGAATTGTTGCTAGTGGGGTAAAGGTCATTATGAAAAACCTGAGAATCACAACATACACTAATTTAGAAATTGAAAATAAATTGATTCCTCAAAATAATTAATTTTCGAAATCAACCAACACCCCTAAACACTGAGGAACTCATATGCCACGATGTTGTGGACGTATACAAATCCCTACATTCGTAAGAGGAGGTATTACCCATCAATCTTACTATCTTGTCAACCTAACTTTTTGACAAGTAGGATCGATAGTTGGTTCACTTTGGCTCTGCGAAATAATAGCAGTGACTCCAATGGGGAGGATACTATTATTCGCATCTAAGTGTGCACTATTACATGACACTAAAAAAATTATTTCTAATTATGTGCCTTCCGATGGGGAAGTACACACGCTCTTTAATAATTTTCTATAGTCTTTTTCGACCCAGTGATCCGCAGAACAAGTCCATCCGATGGGGAGGAAGGCACTCAGAGCCGACGCGCAGACTTGTTCGCATCACTTGTCGAATTGTAATGGAAGCCGCGGGACCCTTAGGGTCCCTCTCCCACTTAGTAATTTATCTCGAGGAATTTTACAAGCACTACCACACAACCAAGCACATAACCAATAACATGAAAATAGAATAAAGAAAATCCTAGATTTTCAAACTTTCATGGCCCTTGGTCTCTAATGCGCCTCCAGTCGTGTCGTCACTTTGTCCGCTCCTCCCTTCCTTCTGTGCAAGCTACCTTGAGGGATGTCCGAGCTGAAATGAATAGCCTATTATTTACATCATCGATCCTATACTCCCCGAAGGAGAGTACATGAAATCTAGATCAACTGTAAATAAAAAACCCGACTAAACATGTGCCGTATTTAATTACAAAAATTAAATACCTAGCCTCGTCAACCCCGAGGATTAATTAATTACAAAAATTTGCAAATCAATCACACAACACATATTTGGCCATGAAGTTGGAATCTCATGCCTACAACACAAAGTTAGCCTATGCACATCCACACATCATTTAGCAAAATATGAATGAAAATGCAAAAATTAACCAATCTTAAACACACAAAGCCAGAAACCTCAGCTCTGATACCAATTGTTGGGTATGGCTTGGCGGGTTTCCTCAGCAAATACCTGGTCGATCCGAGAGACCTCTCCACGACTACAGATTAAAAATTAATCCGAGTGGAGACCCGTCTCCCATCGACCGTCTCGTGCCGTATCGAACGATCCAAATTACAACTTAGCCAATTACCAAAATCGACCTTGTAATTTGCTCGATCGTTCGACCGCGGAAAAAGCCACGAGTCGATCGCCGACTTTTGCGTTTATGGTCGGGGTCCAGTTAATAAATTATTCATCATGATTCGGAATCAAAATAATAAATTAACAAACATAAAATGATGAGACGAACAATCATGGCACAATATTGACATAAGGGTAATTAACGGAGCATGGGGAAAGATATACCTTCCCGATCACCTCGCGGTCTTCTACCTTATGTCCCTCCCTTCACGGACGTCGTATGGGTGATGATCTACCGTGAACCAAGATCACCGAGGCCTCCAAACAATCACACTTTCCTCTTCCCTCCTAGCCGAACCAAACCCTAGCAATAGGGTTACGCCGTCGGCCCCTCTATCTCCTTCTCCCTTGCGTCGCCGACCGCCGGAGTCTCCAAGACTTTATCAGCTCGGTAGCTGACCTCGAGAGGAGAATAAAGATGAAGAAGAAGGAGAAGAATCTCCTTCCTTGATCACCCAAATCTGGCTGCTCTCCTTGCCTCTCCCTTTGGCGCTGCCGACTACCAAAGCCGCCCGCCGGCCCTCCCTTGTGCGCCTCTCACCGGCCTCCCTTCTCCTCGCCGATCACCACCAAAGGGAGGAGACAATCCTCCCTATCCTTGGTAGAGACCAGTAGCCAAGGAGAAGAAAAGTGAGAAGAAGAGGAAGGAACTCTCCTTCCTCTATTCGGCGCCCTAACAGAGAGAAACGGGAGAGAGAAGAGGGGATGCCTTGGGTGGTTTAATTGGATTGTCTATCACCTAGTTTCTTGATCTCATAGGGTATTTATAGGGCTAAGGTAGGGACCAAGAGGTGGAGTTGGATCTTGGCCCACCAATGGATCTAAACTCGATCCATTAATTAAGATTCATTCCACTAAAGGATCTTAATTGAACTTCCTCACCAACCCCCATATTTTCATATGGGCTCCACATATTACGAGTCATCCATCCCCCCGTGTTTAAGATATCGAATGCACGTTAATTAATTTAAATTATTGACAATTCAATTTAATTAACTTTTGGATCCTTGATTAGTACCACTCAACCTTATCATCGTGCCGGATCAAATCCACCTGCGTGTTTAGCACGATGAACCTTTTAAGCTCATCAAGGGGCATCATCATCCCGACTAACCAGGACACGGATTCCGTCAATAATTAACGGCACATCATATTATTAATATTATCTCCCAACTTACCGGGCCTATTGATCTAACAGAATAGATCTCGCTCATTGATAAATCAACGAAACAATAATTAATAATATATGCCTGTCATTATTTCGGGATTAAGGGATCGTACTCCATAATTAAATCTGAGGTCCTATCCAATTATCGTGTCAGTACAAATTGGATAATCTCGGGTTTGGGTCCTGCTCAATGTACTCAAAGCACACTAGTGTAATTTTATGGTCAAGACCAACCACACCTAATTACACTACAATCATTTCGATGGGTTGTCCAATTCCACCTCGGTTGTGAGCCTCTACTTATATTAGGTAGGGAACTGATAACACGATCTTCAGTGTGTCACCACACACCATGTTATCTACAATGCGCAGTATTGGACTTCATGCGTGTACTAATGTAAACAGGCACCTAGTGTAGTTGTGATTCTCTTTTCATAATAAAGATGTTCATATAAAGAAATTCATGTCTTTCAGTATACACTTCTTACACTTTGAGCTAATCTAAGAGCCTTTACGAGTTCGAAGGCCCTGTAATGATAGTTGTCTATCACCCATTAAGGGTGCATTGGGTTTCTTAATGGCAAGAGAGTGTTCCTGCGAATAGAGTACTACCATGTGGTAGGGTCCTTTCTATGTGATTTCCCTCTGATACGCTTAGTTGGATCATACAAACCGACGGCTATAATGAACTGCGATGCCTCAAGATTTTTAGTTCTCACCGTCCACACGTCATGCATCTATTCCTTCGCACAAGAGCTGCTCCTTCCGTATAAAAAGGGGACGCTATAGCGGCATTTTGTCTTCTTGCACCTCCGACTGTCAAAGCATGCGCCTCCCGTCTTTGCCTGCTAGAGTTTTTCTTGCTAGAGCTTCTTCTTCTCATGTAAGTCCTATCCACCTCTGTCTTCCTCTCTTCTTCACTATTATGGGCAAGGAGGGAAAGGGAAAGAAAGGTCAGGGTGGGAAGGAGATATCTGAAGGGGAAGGGACGTATCGTCTGGAGTGGTACGAAGCCACTTCGTCGAAGGTCAAGCCAAACACCCTGAGGGCCGCTTGTGAAGCCTATGTCATTCCGACAGAGTTAGAGGTTAGGGGTTCCTAGGATAGACTACTCTATGAGATCGTTGTAATCGGTAGAGGGGGGTGAATAGCGATTACGTAAATTTTTTTGAAAAATGTCATAACGCAGCGGAGGAAACAAAAATCACAATGCTAACAAATTTTCTTTTTACTTGGTTCGGAGTCATTGACGGCTCGATCGGTCGACTGATCGATCAGGATACGAACAGTAGGGTTCGGAGAGAAACCTGTGAGCCCCCTGATCGGTCTATGGACCGATCACCATAGGGTGCCAGATCGGTCCGGGGACCGATCCAGGCTGGCTCAGTAAGGTTGATCAGAATTTCGTAAAGTCACTGATGCCCCTCTGATCGGTCTGTGGACCGATCGTTACAGGATGGAGCCAGATCAGTCCGGAGACCGATCAGCCTTATGCCTGATCGGTCTGGTGACCGATCAGGGTTCCTGAAACTCCCTGATACGATCTGAAATATGCAGTTTCAGATTTTCAGATATTTTTCCAACGAGATCTGATGAAGTTTATCGAACTTGGACATGATCTCATGACTAAAATTGATTCCTAAACAAGAATCAAAAGTCCTTATAGGTTCAACAATCACTTTGATCCATCCAAATGGAGTCAAACTCAATCAACAATCATTCAAGCAATTTCAACTAAGTTTGTATCAAATTCAGGTTTCTAATCAAGATGCCTTGATTGGAATGTCCAAGTATGATCATGGAGCCAAAAACACATATGTTATGCATTGGTTTTCCCCATACTTGGTCACCGAAGTGATTATTATCTCGTCAACTTAATTTCTCAAGGGATGCATTGACATTTTGAGAAATTGAGTGAGATGTCCTAACATCTCACCCCATATCTAGCAAACACATATGTTATGCATTGAGTTGATCCTAACATCTCACCCCATATCTAGCAAACAAAAACGTTTTGGTAAACCTTATAGTTCGTGTGAGATGTCCCCAAAGTTACCCAATTGTTTCCCAACAATTCAAAATAATCATGAAGGGTTTTGTAGCATTTTGAAATTCATGAAGCGCGATACATTCCCAACTCCCTTCGTAGGAAACTAAATTCATTTTCGGGGAGTGGTTTAGTGAAAATGTCAGCTAGGTTTGATTTGGACTCTACATGCGAGAGTACAATATCTCCCCTAGCTACATGATCCCTGATGAAGTGGTGACGCACCTCAATGTGTTTGGTCCTAGAATGATGGACTGGATTTTTAGTTAGGTTAATTGTACTAATGTTATCACATAACACTTGCACACCCTTGTAACTCAATCCATAGTCCTCTAAAGTATGTATCATCCACAACAATTGTGATACGCTCTCTCCCATAGCAATATACTCTGCCTCGGTCGTGGAGAGAGCAACACAATGTTGCTTCCGACTTGACCAACTTACTAAGGACGAACCTAAGAATTGGCAACCCCCACTTGTGCTCTTCCGGTCCAACATACATCCAGCGTAGTCAGAATCTGTATAGCCAATTAAATCAAATGATTCGGTACAGGGGTACCATAGATCGACTCCAATTGTGCCTTTGAGATACCTCAAAATTCGCTTAACAGCGATTAAGTGAGATTCCTTGGCACACACTTAGTACCTAGCGCACATACCCACAGCAAAAAGAATATCCGGTCGACTAGCTGTGAGGTATAGCAAACTACCTATCATGCTTTAATATTGAGTCAAGTCAACGGGTTTACCACTCTCATCATTGTCTAATCTTGTGTTTGTGGCCATGGGAGTGGTTACCTCTTTTGAATCACTCATATTGAATTTTCGAAGCATTTCTTGTGTATACTTTGATTGGTGCACATGGATACCATCGCGAATTTGCTTGATTTCAAGTCCAAGGAAGAAAGTCAACTCTCCCACTAGACTCATTTCAAACTCACTCTCCATGTGTGCAATGAACTCATTTAAATAGCCCTTATTGTTTGAGCCACAAATTATGTCATCGCCATATACTTGGGCTACAAAAATATTGTCACCATCTCTTCGTAGAAATAGTGTAGGGTCTATTTGGCCTCTAACGAAGCCCTTCTCAATTAAGAATGTCGACAACCGCTCATACCAAGCCCGGGGTGCTTGTTTAAGGCCATAAAGTGCCTTTTTGAGCTTGAACACGTGGTTTGGAAATTCAAAATTCTCAAACCCCGGTGGTTGTTCGACGTAGACCTCTTCTCTTATTAGACCATTTAGAAAGGCCGATTTGACATCCATTTGGTATAATTTGAAGCCACAATGTGCTGCAAATGCAAGCATCAATCGAATGGACTCTAATCGTGCCACGGGAGCATAGGTCTCATCATAATCAAGGCTTTCAACTTGACTATAGCCCTTAGCTACCAAGCGTGCCTTGTTTCTAATGATTTCTCCCTTATGGTTCAATTTGTTCTTGAAGACCCATTTGGTTCCAATGATGGTGGTCTTCTTGGGTCTAGGGACTAAGTCCCAAACTTGACTTCTTTCAAATTGACGTAGTTCATCTTGCATTGCAATGATCCAATCGGGATCATTTAATGCTTCATCAATTTTCCTAGGTTCAATTTCGGAAATTAAGGCAACTTCATTAGCCTCATTCCGGAAGAATGATCCAGTTCTAACCCCATGATGGATGTCTCCAACAATTTGGTCTTGGGGATGACTAGAGGCTAATCTAGTTTGCCTTGATGTTGGTGGTGCTTCTTGAATGGGTTCACTAGACATAAGGTCAGCCTCAGGATCCGGCTGATCTATGGGTGGTCTAGGTTCACCGTCATCAGACTCATCACCATCAACAACACTTGGAGTTTCATTTAAACTTAGTCTCCTAAGTTTAAGTTGGACTCCTTCTACATTTTCTGATTGGTCACTTGATTTTGGAATTTCTTCAAAAACCACATCATAAGACTCTTCAACTAATTTAGATTTCATGTTGTAGACTCGATAGGCTTTGCTAACGAGGGAGTACCCGACCAGTATCCCTTCATCAGCCTTTGTCGTGAACTTTCCAAGATGATCCTTGGTGTTTAGGATGAACACCCTACAACCAAACACCCGAAGGTGTTTAACTGTGGGTGGTTTCCCAAACCAATGCTCATGGGGAGTCTTCCCTAAAAACCTATGAATGAGGACCCGGTTTTGCACATAGCAAGCTGTATTTACAGCTTCGGCCCACAAGTAACTCGGGAGTGAGTACTCATTAAGCATGTTTCGTGCAGCCTCTTGTAGAACATGGTTCTTCCTCTCTACAACACTATTTTGTTGTGGTGTTCTAGGAGTAGAGAACTCATGTCTATAACCCCTATCTTGACAAAATTCTAAAAACCTTTGATTTTGAAATTCACCTCCAGATCACTTCTAATTGTCTTAATTGTTAATGATTTTTTATTTTCAACCCTTCTACAAAAAGAAATGAAAACATCTAAGGTTTGGTCCTTATATTTTAAAAAGTAGGTCCATGTATATCTAGTGAAATCATCAATGATCACAAAGTAATATCTACTTCCATTCAATGATATGATGGTACTACAATCAAATAGATCCATATGAAGTAAATCTAATGCATTAGAAGTACTTACAGTGCTTTTACCTTTATGTGTAGATTTTGTTTGCTTACCCATTTGACATGCATCACAAAGTTTATCTTTCTCATACTTGATGCTTGGTAAGCCACGGACTAACCCCTTGTTGGCCAACTTCCGGATGTTCTTCATGTTCACATGTGCTAGCCTCCGGTGCCAAAGGGTGGACTCTTCTTCTTTTGACATGAAACACTTAGCAGAAACATTAGTAGCACTTTTAAATGAAACTTGATAAATATTGTCTACTCTTGTTCCTACTAGTACCGTGTCCAAGGTGTCATGTTGTCTAACTAGACATTGACTTGGTTGGAAATCAATTGTGTAACCCGTGTCACACAATTGACTCACACTTAGGAGATTAAATTTCATCCCCTTGACTAGAAGGACATTTGAAATTCTAAGACATTCGGATATTTGAATGTCTCCTATTCCTATGACCTTAAGACTACCATTGTTACCAAATGAAACATTACCTCTACTTTTCTTGTGAAGTGTGGTAAACAATGATCTATCCCCGGTCATGTGTTTGGAGCATCCACTATCAACGAACCAAGTTGATAGATGCTCCCCCTCAATCATAACCTACACAATTCGAAAAATAGAAATTTTAGGTACCCAAACCTTGGGACCTAAAGTACCAACTAAACAAGACTTAGGCACCCATGCCTTGAGAACTTTGTTTTGAACCTTGGGTGTCCTAGATTGTCTCATATCAGTCTTAGACATAAGAGACACGAATGAGGGTTCTTTAGGACGGTAACCAATACCGGCCCTATTGTAGACTGCCCTTTGGGCATTCAAGATCATGTCTAGGGTTTTAGAGCTAGTTGAGAACTTCTCAAGAATATTCTTGAGTCTCTCAACTTCACTCTTTAATGATTGGTTTTCCTCTACTAGCAAGTCATCATGCAAATCATTTACATCCTCAACCCTAGAGGATTTCAATTTTTCAACCTCAAGCTTCAATGACTTAATCTCATCCTCTAGCAATTCAACATGCAAATCATCAATGTTATCATCCCTAGATACTTTCAATTGATCAATTTCTAATTTCAATGCTTTAACCTTATTTTTTGACTTCTTAAGTATACTAGTTAAACATGCAATTGCACTATAACATTTTTCTAACTCGGGAGAAGTTACCTCTTCATCATCCGAAGATGATGAAGTCGCGTTTGATGAGTTGGAAGATTCATCACTGCTCTCTTGATCTCCCAATGCCATGAGTGACACATGCCTTGTGCTCTTCTCCTCCTTCTCTTCATCGGATGAGCTTGAGGATGACTCATCCCAAGTGGCCTTCAAGGCCTTCTTCTTCTTCTTGAATTTTTCTTCTTTCTTTTTGGATTTCTCCTCCTTCTTCTTTAGTTTTGGGCATTCATTCTTGAAATGCCCTTTCCTACCACACTCAAAGCAAGAGGCATTAGTCTTATCAAGTTTAGCTTCACTAGAGTTACCTCTACTCTTGAAACGTCGACCCCTTCTCATCATCCTTCTCACAAAGTTTGCCATCTCGGAGGATGGGGAGCCGCTGCCATCTTCTTCGGAATCAGACTTGGATTCGGAAGAGGATGAAGATGAAGAGACCTCCTTCTTCTTCTCCTTCTTCTTCTTGTTGGATCGGTCCCCTGCAACTAAGGCAATCCCCTTCTCCTTGGGGACTTTGTTAGCCATTTCACGCAATTCCATCTCACAAAATAGATCATCTAACTTTACGATGGATAGATCCTTGGAAACTTTGTAGGCATCCACCATGGATTACCACAAAGCATTCCTTGGAAAGGCTTTCAAAACATACCTCACAAGGTCGCGATTCTCGACCTTTTCATCAATCGAATGAAGCCCATTGAGGACTTCTTTGAACCGGCTATGAAGCTCACTTACCGACTCATTCTCCTTCATGGAGAGATTTTGGAGTTGGTTGAGGAACAAATCCCTCTTTGCGATTCTTGAGTCTCGGGTGCCCTCATGAAGTTCAATGAGTTTGTTCCACAAGTCTTTGCACTCGTGAAAGGACCAACCTTGATGAGTTAGTCTTTGTTCATGCCGCATTGTAGAGTGACAACCGCCTTTGCGTCGGCTTCACTCTTTCGAGTTTGTTCGGCTGTCCACCATGAAGACTCGAGTTCTTTGCCTTCATCATCCTTAGGAGGGGTGAATCCCTCCTTCACCGCGAACCAAGTATTGATGTCCATCTTCAAGTAATATTCCATCTTTGATCTCCAATATTGAAAATCAGCGCCATCAAAGAAATGAGGTCGGGTGGTGGAAAATCCTTCTCTCAACGCCATCTTGTTGATAACTCTCGGATGTTAAGCCGTGAACAGAGCCCCAAGCTCTGATACCACTTGTTGGAACGCGGATGGCTAGAGAGGGGGGTGAATATAGCCAATCACTTAGACCTTTGGCATAAATCGAATTTCTGCACTCAAAGTTATCAGTAGCACAGCGGAAGAAATAATCACAGAGTAAGCAGAAAATAGAAAACGAAAGCAAAGTAGACACACTAGCAAGATCGCTAACAAGGAGGGTTTACAAGGTTCGGGGATAACTTGCCCCTACTCCTTGGCGTGCCCTTAAGGTGGGCGATCCCTTGATCGTCGGCAGATCAAGCCCCGGTTATCACCGGATATAAAGCAACCTCCTTCTCGGTGGAGAAACCTCTCCACAGCGTTTCAATCACAGATTTAAGTTTAAGCACAGAGAAACAACAAGAAGGATCTTACTCAAGCACTTTGCAAAGACAAGAACACAGCAAGCTTTCCTGAGCTCCACCCAGCGGCGATCTCACGCAAGAAACCCTTCCTCGTGTCTTCCCGCTGTCGGACTCCAAGCCTCTTGTTCTCTCCTTTAGGTGCTCAAGTAATGGATGATTGCTTCAAGATTGCAGTAGCTTGCTCAAGGTGATGAAACTTCAGAAAGCGCAAGCTAGATGTGGAGAACACAAGGCGCAGCAAGAACTCCGTTCGCAAAGACTAGAACTCAACCTTTGCTTCTACGAACCCTTCTTCCGCCCTTTTGTTTCTCCACTCAGCACCAGGTGACAACGTCTCCTGCAGCCTCCAGCTGCTTCTCTGCCAACGCTAGCTACCACTGAGCCTTTCCTGGACTTCCTGAGCTCCCCTTAGCCAAGCTCCAGTCAGCAGCTCCAATCTGCAGCTCCGGCCGTTGCAACCTGAGATGGAAAACGGACAAACCTGCTCCAAGAAAAGCCTCCATTGACTTCTCCTTGAGTGTTTGAATCCTCCCCTGTCACTTGCAGCTTAATCAGAGTGTTAGAGCAGCATATCAAGCAGCAAATCAAGTATCAGATGTAAGCAGCAGAGAATCGGATATGATCAGGCGCGATCAGAGCGTCTGACAGTGCAATTTGAATTAAAGTGATCGGTCACCGGACTGATCGGAGAACCTCCTGATCGGTCACCAGACTGATCAGGCTCCGTCCTGATCGGTCTCCAACGCTTGATTAGAAATCGCGATTTCTTTGGACTCTCCTGGATCGATCACCAGACCGATCCCAGGTTGTGGATCGATCACCCGACCGATCCACCCCTTTATCGGGCGATTTCTGAGCTTCGCAATCCAGCCCTCCTGATCGATCACCGGATCGATCAGGCAACCTCCTGATCGGTCACCAGACCGATCAGGCTGGGTCCAGACCGATCAGGCTCCATCTTGATCGATCATAGAGAGGAACCTGCGATGCTGGATCGTTCTCCAGAACGATCTGCACAGTGATCCTGATCGGTCACCAGACCGATCAGGAGCAGTTCAGCAAGGGAACTCAACATCACTGTTTGCTCCCTGATCGGTCACCAGACCGATCAGGAGCCAAGCAGTGGGTGAAACGCATACTCCCTGATCGGTCACCAGACCGATCAGTCATCGCTGGATCGGTCACCAGACCGATCCACGAAAGGAGCACCGTGCCAACTCCCTGATCGGTCACCAGACCGATCCAGGGGCTCCAACCTAGCTCTCCAAACTAGGGTTTCATCCACCTTAGCCCTCCAAGCTAAGGATTTTTCACCTAACACTCCAAGTTGGGAATTTGCACCTAACCCTCCAAGTTAGGAGTTTTCACCTAGCCCTCCAAGCTAGGACTTTTCACCCAACTCTTCCAGATTAGGACCTTCCAAACCTAGCCCTCCAAGCTAAGACCTGACCCTCCAAGCCAGGACTTTTTCACCTAATTCTCCAAGATGAGAATTTGCACCTAACCCTCCAAGTTAGGACTTTTCACCTAGCCCTCCAATCTAGGACTTTTCACTTAGCCCTCCAAGCTAGGACTTTTCACCCACCTCTTCCGAATTAGGACTTTTCACACACCTAGCCCTCCAAGCTAGGATTTTCAACACCTAACCCTCCAGGTTAGGATTTTCCAACACCTAGCCCTCCAAGCTAGGATTTTCCATACCATGCCTGATCCCCGATCAGGACTTAATCATAATCAATAATCATCCACCTAAACTAAAATCGGTGTCAACACCAAAACAACAATCAAGGCCAGACTGCATCAACACCCGGGAGGTCCCGGGCACCCAAGGTCAAAGTCAAACGAACAGCTAAGCAAGAATCGCTTCGGAAGCTCACTGGGATAGCCACCCACAAGGTCCCGGGCGCCCTGATGGTCCCGGGCGGCCTGTATGTCCCAGGTGCCCTGGGTCCAAGCCAACCAGCGATCGAAGCGAAACCAGCTGCGAAGCCAGCAGACCAAGTCAATTGGGGCGCCCCCAGTCTCCCGGGCGCCCTCGTCAGCTCCGAGGCTGGCTCTGGAGGGATAAGCGTTGACCGAGCTTCGGATGAGATTTCTCGGATCCGAAGGCACATGTCAGGCGCCCCCAACGTCCAGGGCGCCCCCAGGAGTGCTATAAAAGGGGCTCGGGCCCAAGGCTTCAACACATCAATTTTCCAACGCCTCTACGCTCTTCCGTTTAAGCGCTCTGCTCCAAAAACCTCCGATCTCGAGATTCTAGTGCCGACGACGACCCTCTGCTCCAAATTACGATCCACACCGGGCGTCGATAACGAAGAGTATACTTGTTCTTTTTACTGCACTACTACTGTACGAATCTTTGTAAATCTTTGTGACATTATAGAATTGCCCGCAGTAAACGGTCAAGGACCGTGGGCCTTGGAGTAGGAGCCGACCGCGACTCCGAACCATGTAAAAACACTTGTGTTCCGTGTGATTGATTTAAATTTCCGCTGCGCATTCTCTTTTCTATTCCGAAACGCTTTTACGATATTCACCCCCCCCCCCTCCTCTATCGTATTTTCTCGATCCAACAAGTGGTATCAGAGCGGGGAAGCTCAAATTTGGTGCAACCACCAATTTGAGAGTTTTTCAAATTTTTACGAAAGTTTTTTTTTCGAATTTCTTTCTCTCGTTAATCGAGTTTGGTGCAACACTACTCAATAATTTTTATATCTTCTTCCCGCACTGCTAATCCAATACCAAGTCTTAGGACAGTTTTTTTGTTAATTTTTTTTTCAGAGAATCTTTAAATGGTCATGCAAGAAGGGTTCAGTACAGCCAGATCACCACTTTTCAGTGGGGAGGACTTCTCCTACTGGAAGAGTCAGATGGAAGTCCACCTAAAAACTCAGGTGGACATGTGGATAATTATCCAATCTGGACTGGACATCCCGAAGAACGCTGAAGGAGTGCCACAATCATACACCGAATGGGATACCGCACTGAAAAGAACGATCGAAGCTGATGCCAAAGCAACCCAGACACTCCAATACGGCCTAACCAAAGAAGAGTTGAACCGGGTAGGACCATTCAACAGTGCAAAGGAACTTTGGGGTAAGTTGATTGAGTTGCACGAAGGAACCTCCGACACCCGAATCAGCAAAAGGGACCTACTGCTAAACAAGCTGTACACAATCAAGATGAACGACAGCGAATCTGCAGCCCAGCTCCACGCCCGAATCCAAGAGCTGATGAACGGTCTACATTCAATCGGTCACAAGGTAGAAAACCGTGACCTGATCAGGTACACCCTTAACGCTTTCCCGAGAAACACTTTGTGGGCATCTATGGTATATGCGTACAAAGTTTCAAGGGATTTGTCTAAAATTAAATTAGATGAGTTGTTTTCTGAGCTTGAATTACATGAGCAGACTAACTGCAACCCGACCGAGAAAGGCATTGCCTTTGTTGCAGGTAAAACTGGAAAGATGACCAAGAAGAAGCCCCAACCTGCACCCGAGTCTGGCTCAGATTCAGACTCAGAAGACAGCGATGGAAATCGACCCAAACTGGTTCGGCTAGCCCAGGACTACTACAAGGAACTGAAAAACCAGACCAATAGAAGGAAAGCCAGCCGGAGAAAGGAAGAACCAGCTGATCCTTCAAATGAAAAGACCAAACCAAACGTGACCTGTTACGAATGCAAAAAGAAGGGTCACTATAAGACGGAATGCCCAAATCTGAAGGAGACAAAGAAGACAAGAAGGAAGAAGGCTCTTCAAGCAACGTGGGACGAGTCTTCCTCAGAAGAAGAAGAAGAGGCCCCACAGTCGAACCTGCTCGCTCTGACTGCTTCGGAAGAAATCGAGACTGAATCAGAATCGAAGCCGAACGACGGAAACCTCACATTTTCAGAGGACGGCCAAATCACTGTAAGTGAGTTTTCTAAAAGTCAATTATCAGAATTAATTGCATATCTATCTTGAGACTTGGCGAAAGCCAAAATCTGAGTCGAGTCCCTCCGACAGGAAGTAAAACTCCTGAAAGAGGAAGCTGACTCTAGATCCTCAACTGAGAAGGTTCAAGAAGGAACCTCTACTCAAGTTGAAAAACTTGAGAAAGAGAACTCCTCCTTGAAAACTCAAGTCAAGGACCTTAGAGCAGCTTTGGAACGATTCACCTCTGGTTCCAAGGGTCTTGATATGATACTTGGAAAACAGAAGTCCGTTCTAAATCAATCCGGGTTAGGCTATCGAACCAAGGCGAGACAAAGATCTTATTATGTTGTACTGAATCAGTCTAGACCTAAAATTCAGGCATGGGTACCCAAACTATGCCTGAACAACCAAGCTGGATCAAATCAGTATTGGATCCCAAAGGACAAGATTCATATCTTGCCTAATCATTACCATGGCTTTAGTCCAGGGGGAGCCAACTTAAAAACAATCTTTATAGTTAAATAAATTTCTTTTCTTGTTTAAATTGCATGATTGCTTGTCTATTTATTTTATGCAATTTACCATGTTTAGACTTAGGAATGGTTAGACTAAGGACTAATCCAATTAACTGAAATTTGAACAACATAGTATTGGGTGGCGGTGAGATGATAGTATGTTAGGGAAGCCTTTTCTAATAAGGTCGAGTATACACTACTTGGTCTCTTTAGACTTGTAGAACTAGCCGAAGCTACCGATCCAAGATCCAAACTAGTTAGACTAGAATTTTTCAAGAAATAATTTTGAAAATGAAATTTCATTAAAAGACTTTGTCAAGGAAAGGGTTGATGATCCAATAAGGCTACGGCCAAAGAAGACCTAGTGTCTCGCCAAGACCTGGAAGCCAATTTATGAAATTCAAATTCAATTTATTCTTTGACAAATTCGAATCTAACATAAATTTTCAGTTAATTGTAGATTCAAACACTCCTTTTCAAAATAAATTCAAAACCAATTGTTTTCAAAATTAATTTAACTTTTTCAAAAATTAATCATGATTTGTCAAAATAAAACTTCTATTCAAAATCTGTCTCACAAAAACCCATAAGGTTAACATGATTGATAACTCTAGTTTGGGTGAGACAGACTAGGTTGTGAAAATCAATTTAGGCTATTCCTGATTCTGATTGAATCCAAATCAACAAACTCTTTATGTGTAGGAACATAAAGATTTGGACCAATGGATGTTGGATAGCGGGTGCTCCAGACACATGACTGGGGATAAATTGAAATTCACCAAACTCAAGTTCAAGAACCTAGGCTTAGTAGCATTTGGTAACAATGCTACACTTAAAGTGATTGGGTCAGGTAACATTGAACTCAAATCTGACTTTGTTATTAAAAAGGTGCTTTTGGTTGAAGATTTTAAATTTAACTTGCTTAGCATAAGTCAATTATGCGATACTGGCTATGTAGTCACCTTCACCAACTCTAACTGCCTGATTAGAAACTTGCAAGACTCTGAAATCATGCTTAAGGGCTCTAGGAAAAATAATGTTTACACTATAAACCTAACCTTAGTACCTAAATGCATGTTAACTCAGTTAGAAGAATCAAACCTCTGACATAGGAGATTTGGTCACACTAATCTGAGATTAATTTCAAAAATCACCCAACTTGGCCTAATTAAAGGTATACCCAAAATCAAGAACCATGAAAACTTAATATGTGAATCATGCAATCAAGGTAAACAAACTAGGTCTAATCATAAACTAATTCAATCAGATCTAACTCAAACCACACTTGAGCTTCTGCACCTTGATCTATTTGATTCACATGGAGCCAAGTCACTAAGCGAAAACCGGTACTGCTTAGTAATTGTTGATGATTACTCTAGATTTACCTGGGTTAGGTTTCTAAAGTCCAAAGATGAAACCCAAACCTATTTAGTGATTGTTGCAAGTTAATTGAAAATCAAAACGATACCAAAATCAAAAGGCTTAGGAGTGATCACGGGGGAGAGTTTGAAAATCACCGATTCAAGGAGTTTTGTAAGATAAACGGGTATATACACGAATTTTCATGTCCTAGAACCCCCCAGCAAAATGGGATAGTTGAACGGAGAAATAGAACCCTACAGGAAGCCGCTAGGGCTATGCTCAATGAATTTAACCTAGCTAACCAATTTTGGGCAGAAGCAATTAGTACGACTTGCTACATCCAAAATAGGATCCTAATTAACAAACGACACAATAAGACACCCTATGAATTATACTATCATAGACTTCCAAACCTACATTACCTAAGGGTCTTTGGGTATAAAGTCCATATCCTAAACACCAAAGACTATCTAGGTAAATTCCAGTCTAAGTCAACCCCAGGCATCTTCTTAGGATATTCAACGACAAGTAGAGACTATAGGGTTTACAACAAACAAACTAAGAAAATTGAAGAAACAACAAATATAATATTTGATAAAGAAATTAACTCAAAATCTGATAATCCAGCTCGAAATTCATCAAATACTGATCAAGAAGATAATGAACAAACTGTTGAACCTTTAATTGAACCCTTAAATGAACTAACTATTCAACCAACTATTGAGTCAATTGAACCAACAAATGAACCAACCCAAGTAGTTGAACCAAATACTGAACTAAACCGACCGGTCAGACCTGAGGCTGAACCAAGTTCCAGAAAAACTAAGAAACCCAGACTCAGTCACTCAACTGATCAAAATGTGGGTGATCCAACCTTAGGAGTTATAACTAGGTCCTCCTATAGGAACCTTAGTCAGATTGCAATGATTTCAAAAATTGAACCTAAGACTATAGAGGAAGCCTTACCTGATCCTGATTGGATCATAGCAATGCAAGAAGAGTTAGCCCAGTTTGAAAGGAACCAGGTCTGGGAACTAGTACCTAAACCTGAGGGCAAATCCATTATTGATACTAAGTGGGTTTTTAAGAATAAGCTAAATGATCAAGGAGAAATAGTGAGGAACAAAGCCCGCTCAGTAGCCAAAGGGTTCAGTCAAGTAGAAGGGTTAGATTATGACGAAACCTATGCCCCTGTAGCAGACTTGAGTCCATTATGATGTTGTTAGCCTTTACATCCCATAAAGGATTTAAACTCTACCAAATGGATGTAAAGTCAGCCTTTCTAAATGGATTTATTAAGGAAGAAGTCTATGTAGGACAATCCCCCGGTTTTGAGGACTTAGAAAGACCTGACCATGTTTTTAAACTCACTAAAGCACTTTATGGACTAAAACAAACACCTAGGGCATGGTATGAACGTTTATCAACCTACTTAATTTCTAATGAATTTAAACAGGGACAAATTGACTCAACCCTATTTATTAAGACCTTAGGAAAAGAAATCATTATTGCCCAAATCTACGTCGATAATATAATTTTTGGATCCACCAACTCAAATTTCCTAAAATAATTTGTTAAAATAATGGAAAATGAATTTGAAATGAGCTTAGTTGGTGAGCTCAACTTCTTTCTAGGGTTACAAATTAAGCAAACTAGGGATGGAAACTATGTCCATCAATCTAAATATGCTAAGGAGTTAATAAAGAAATTCAAAATGGACAACTCCAAGAGCATAAGTACCCCCAAGGCCACAAATGTAAAAATAGATAGTGATCCTGATAGTAAGCCAGTAGACCTTAAACTCTATAGAAGTATGATTGAAAGTCTACTGTACCTTACAGCCAGCAGACCTGATATCCTTTTTGCTGTAGGAATGTGTGCTAGATACCAAACCTGTGCTAAGGAAACGCACTTAGCAGCCCTAAAAAGAATACTAAGATACGTTAAGGGCACCCTAAATGTAGGGATTTAGTATCCTAGGACCTCATCCTTTGACTTGTCAGGATACTCGGATTCTGACTACGCTAGTTTTAAACTAGATAGAAAGAGTACAAGTGGAAGCTGCCATGTAACGACCCGAAAAATTTTCTCAATATTTTCTTTAAAATATTGATCATGTCTAGATAGTTTCTGAGGAACCTAGGGATACTAGTATGAATTTTAGACTAGTAATCCATGATTTCCCCATTTAAATAGAAAAGCTATGTACTAATGGGCTTTTCTAGTACCATAGTTATAGATGGATTCTAGGTAGAATTTAATATAAATATAAATGGGATTTTAATTAGGAATATTAGCAGGATTATGGGTGGGTCTTAGGGGAATTTTCAAAAATAATAAAATAAAATAAAATAAAAATAAAGTGCATGCACCAAGGATTGAACCTTGGACCTAGCATACCACCATGCATGTACTAACCAATTCACCTAGCAAGGGAGTGCTATGAGGGAATGAAGTGGATTTTTGTTAAGGCTAAAGGAAGTGAAGAGTCACCATGAGAGGAGGCACCATGTCTCATCACTTGCCCCTCTTCATTGTGTATAATTAAGAGGAATGATAACTTAACCATTAAGATAGTTATTCCCTCTTCTCTTCATCCACCAAGCCTCACCTTTCCTTCTTCTTCCCCTCTCCTAGCCGAAACCCACAAGACCCCCTCTCCCTTGGAAAAGTTTCACAAAGGAACTTGATATTGAAGATCCAAGACCTTCTACAAGGATACAACGGCTAAGGAGAGGCCTAGGGTCAAGGAGCTTTCTTTTGGCTTCTCCATTCAAGGTGATAATCAAAGACAAACCAAGGTAAGACCCCCCTCACCTGTGGTATGATTGTTCTTTGATGCTTAACAAAGATTTAGACTTTTGTTTAAGATTTAAAGTTGAGGAAACCATGAAGGGGAGCCACTAGGGTTTCAGCCAAGGTTGATGGATGGGTTTAGGGATGATGTAAACTCTCTTTTGTGCATTTAAATGTTTTATTATGATATGTAAGACATAGATCATGATGTAGGGAAAGTTTTTGGCACCCTAAAGTTTCCTAGGGTTTCGGCCCATGTCAACATAGGATGAGGTCTAACCTTTCAAGCATGCTATTATGTTTCCTATGATTTAATGGATCTTAATGGTGTATGATAGGAAATTTTTCACATGGTTGTGACCCATTAGGGTTTCGGCCAAGGACAAATAAGAGGACTAGGGAATAGGGATGGCTCCAATTATGGGGTCAAATGACTTACTATGACATTGTATGAATGTATGGGTTCTTCATTTCCTATGGACCTTGGCATGTTGCTTGAATGATGGGGTCTTTTCCCTTATTGAACTTTCATCCAAGGGTATAAGTTAGGGCTTGGGTTGGGTTAAGTTTCAAAAGAGACTTGTTTATGGGTTACTAAGATGTATGTATATGATTAAGTATGTTGTAGGAACATGTATGTGACCTAAAACCTAACTTCATGTAATATGTGTCCTGACCTTGTATATTAGGTCATGTGCTATGATGATTCACAAATGTTTAGACCACGTGCCATGAACCTAGGAAATGTATCATGTATGAAATGATCTAGGCATGTCTTCCTAGGTACCATGACCATGCATGTTTTATGAATGATATGTATGTATGCCATGCTTTATGAATGATATGTATGTATGCCATGTTTTATGAATGATATGTATGTAAGCCATGTTTTATGAATGATAAGTATGTAGGTCATGCTTTATGAATGATATGTACGTATGCCATGTTTAAGAATGAAGATGATGAACGAAAATGATAACCATGGCCCTAAGACAAAATGATGTAAGCATGACATACCTTATGAATGAAGATAATGAATGATGATGAATGTTCATGCCTTTAAGGCATCATGATGTTAAGTATGAATGATGAAACGTTAAGTATGTCTATGTCATGCTAAGGGATGGGCACCTTAAGAATGCCCCGATTCTGGACTACCGAAGCTGTCCACCGTTCTGGAACTACCGCAATTGTTCCTATTCCTATGTCAAGTTTTATGAAACAATATTTTGTTTATGCCATGAATGTTCTATGAATGATGAAGCATGTTAAGTAATTTATTTTTAAGAATGGACTTGTACTGGACCGAAGTAAGGGTCCAAGGGATGGGCACCTTAAGAACGCCTCGGTTCTGGACTACCGAAGCTGTCCACGGTTCTGGGACTACCGTAGCTGTCCAACAGGGATGGGCACCTTAAGAACGCCCCGATTTTTGGAACTACCGTAGCTGTTCCTACCCTAGTAGGTCGGGACTCGCTACCTCGTATTTACTTAGTGATGCGCGCTTATGATGTATGTATGTGGTACAAGCCGGGGACCCCAATGATGTTATGACTATGTTTAAGTATTTAAAAGTATGATTTCAAACTAAGCATCCTTATCATATATGCATTTGACGCACGCATTCATCCATGTTATGCATTATGCTATGATAAGTATGTTTATGCAAAGTATGTGTATGCAAAGTATGTTAATGCAAGTATGTTTATGCAAATGATTATATTGATGTTCATGTTAAGAATGATGCCATGATTATATTTATGTTCATGTTAAGAATGATATATTTATGTTCATGTTAAGAATGATGCCATGATTATATTTATGTTCATGTTAAGAATGATGTCATGATTATATTTATGTTCAGAATGATGCCATGGTTATATTTATGTTTATGATAAGAAGTATGCCATGATGAGTAGGATTTAAGCATTATGTTATGTTATGCGACATATGGATTTTTGTGAGTAGAAAAGGGTCTTACTAAGCCTATGTGCTTATAGTCTTATTGTCTCATACCGCAGATCAAGCAAACAGAGGTTACTAGGTGAAGCAGCAGGAGGAGCCAAAAGTGTGTGTGTGATAGTGACATGGCAGAGGAAAGAGGAACAAGACTCTTCTATTATGTTTTGTGTTTTAAAACACCTTTTTAGATTCTATGCTATACTTTTGATAAGTTACTTGCTACTTATGATGCTCATGGATAAAGTACGGAATGTTATGCTTTGATATGCTAAGTTACAATGCTACCATGTTCATGAATGATAAGTTAAGGCATACATATATGTTCAGGTAATAGTTGCATGGTAAAACGCATGTGTAAGAAGAAAAAAAAATTGATTCCGCTGCATTAAGATATTCCTATGTCGTATGTATGTGTATGTATGTTAGCATAATGCCGTCTCTCTCGCCACACCATAAGGTGTGGGAAAAAGACGGGCGTTACATGCCAACTGTTAGGAAATAGTCTAGTAAGTTGGTGTAGCAGAAAGCAACACTGTGTAGCTCTATCCACAACTGAAGCTGAGTATGTTGCTTTAGGAGAGTGTGTAGCACAACTCTTATGGATGATGCACACTCTCAAGGACTTCCAGCTTAACTACACCCAAACTCAAGTCTACATTGATAATATAAGCTCAATTAATCTAACTATGAATCCAATCCAACATTCGAGGACTAAACACATAGAAGTTAAATACCACTTCGTAAGAGATCACGTAGCCAGGGGTGAGATAGTCCTTAAGCATGTAGACTCAAAATCTAACTTAGCTGATATATTCACCAAACCTTTACCTGAGTCTGAGTTTACCTCACTAAGAAGGCAGTTAGGGTTATTCTTGGTAGAATAGGCTTACTCTACTTCTATTTTTTTTAACTGCTTTACTTGATTTTAAAATCAGTCTCTACTTAATTTGAAAAATCATTTTTTTTTATTTTTTTAAAAAATAATTTTTCGACTTAGTTTTTCTTAAGAAAAATTACCCCCTTCAAAACTAGGGTCTTTTTCGCAAATGGACTTAGCTTAGGCCCTAACCCTAGAACTGCATGCACCTATAGATGTAGAAGCCAGCATCTCACAAGCACCTTAGGGTACTTTTGACTGATAACCTAGAATGGGTTGAGATGCTTAGGTCATTGCCTTAATTCATGATGCTTTAAGTCAGTGCATCTGCAGTAATTGGGGCACTAAATACAAATTACACAGTAATCAGGTTAAGTGTCAAGATTAGAAAATCTAACTTCAACAGAACACTTAACTTGACTAAACCTAGCAAAAATTACTGTTGATAACAGTTAGTAAGTAGCTAATTGGGTTAGACAGAACCTGAAAGAGATAATTCAAATTGATTTGGTTCAGTTTATACCTCAAATTGGTTCAGTACAACACCTTACTTCTTTTGCTATATTGTTTTACTTTATTATTTTTTTTGATATATGGCAAAGGCGGAGAGATTGGAAAGGAGAGAAGCTATATTAAAAATTTCAATTTCAAAAATTTCAAAACTTTAGTTTCTCGTTTTTCAAAAAGTAAAATTTCAAAAAGTAAAATCCCTTAAGTCAATTGACTTAAATTGTTTTCAAAATTATTTCTAAGTACTTGACTTAAATTGTTTTCAAAATTATTTCTAAGTACTTGACTCTTAAATTTTTTTCAAAATTATTTCTAAATACTTGACTTAAATTGTTTTCAAAATTATTTCTAAGTACTTGACTTAAATTTTTTTTTCAAAATTATTTCTAAGTACTTGACTTAAGCTATTCTCAAAATTTATCTCTAAGTACTTATCTGAAATTTCTCTAATAGAAAACCTTAAGTAATTTATTTGAAAATTTTCTAAGTGTCCAAATTTTTCAAGTGCCCAACCCAAAATTTTTTTTGGAAAATACTTTCTACTTTCATTTTTTAAAATATTCTAAGTGTTGAGAAATAATTTCCTTTTTTAGACTTAGAAACTTTTTTCAAACCCCGAGAACCTTTGAAAAATCTAGGGGGAGATTCCTTCCAGGGGGAGGAAATAAAATTGGAATTTTATCTGTTTTTGTTTTAACTTAACTTTTTGAACCGGGTTGTCATAAATCAAAAAGGGGGAGATTGTTAGTGCAGGCAGCACCTAAGTCGAACCTGGGTTTTGATAATGGCAAAGGGTTCAAAAATTAAGATGTTATTGTGATCTAATGTGCTCACTGAGTGTGTAGAACGAAGTCCTGGCGAAGGGTTGCTGGGCACCTAGCAAAGGACTGCTAGGCATCAAAACCTGAAGACCTGGCGAAGGGCTGCTGGGCACCTGGCGAAGGGCTGCTAGGAGTCTAAGACCTAGCGAAGGACTGCTAGGCACCTGGCGAAGGGCTGCTGGGAATCTAAGACTTGGCGAAAGGCTGCTAGGCACCTGGCGAAGGACTACTGGGCAAAAGCCCAACCGGAGGAGCCGGTTGGCAAAAGGTAAACTCTCCTGAGAGGAGTAGGTGAGGACGCCTTCCCCGTCGAGGGAACAGTAGGCGTCGGTTCGACCTAGGGTTCCATTTGGGAGACCCGAAGTCAGAACCAAGACAGCTACGGCTGTAAATACCTAACATTTCTTGCCTTGTTTGTTGTGGAACTAACCTTGGATGTAGGGACCAAAGGAATGTGTTTCTGCAGCTCAGAACGCCCCAAAGGAGAGGGGCAGCAGCTGGGCTAGGCGCCCGGGAGGTCCCGGGCGCCCAAGGTCAAAGCCAAACGAACAGCTAAGCAAGAATCGCTTCGGAAGCTCACTGGGACAGACGCCCTCAAGGTCTCGGGCACCCTGATGGTCCCGGGCGCCCTGTATGTCCCGGGCGCCCTGGGTCCAAGCCAACCAGCGATCGAAGTGAAACCAGCCGCGAAGCCAGCAGACCAAGTCAACCGGGGTGCCCCCAGTGTCCCGGGAGCCCCCGTCAGCTCCGAGGCTGACTCTGGAGGGATAAGCGCTGACCGAGCTTTGGATGAGATTTCTCGGATCCGAAGGGACGTGTCAGGCGCCCCCAGCGTCCAGGGCGCCCCCAGGAGTGCTATAAAAGGGGCTCGACCCCAAGGCTTCAACACATCAATTTTCCAACGCCTCTACGCTCTTCGTTCAAGCGCTCTGCTCAAGAAACCTCCGATCTCGAGATTCTAGCGCCGACGACGACCCTCTGCTCCAAATTACGATCCACACCGGGCGTTGGAAATGAAGAGTATACTTGTTCTTTTTACTACACTACTACTGTACGAATCTTTGTAAAGCTTTGCGACATTATAGAATTGCCCGCAGTAAACGGTCAAGGACCGTGGGCCTTGGAGTAGGAGCCGACCGCGACTCCGAACCAAGTAAAAACACTTGTGTTCCGTGTGATTGATTTAAATTTCCGTTGCGCATTCTCTTTTCTAATCCGAAACGCTTTTACGATATTCACCCACCCCCCTATCATATTTTCTCGATCCAACAGTTAAGGTTATGCTTAGTAGAATAGGACTGCTCCACATGTTTTTTTTCAAAAATTATTTTATTTCTTAGCTATTAATTAATGTTTTTTTGTCTTGAAATTTAAAAATGATTTTTTGACTTAGTTTTTTTTTAAAAACTTACCCCCTTCAAAATTAGGGCGTTTTCGCAAATAGACTTAGCTTAGGCCCTAACCCTACAACTGCATGCACCTATAGATCTAGAAGCTAGCATCTCACAAGCACCTTAGGGTACTTTCGATTGACAACCTAGATTGGGTTGAGATGCTTAGGTCTATGTCTTGATTCAGGATGCTTTAAGTTAGTGCATCTATAGTAATTGGGGCAATAAATACCAACTGAACAGTAATCAGGTTAAGTGTCAAGCTTAGAAAATCTAACTTGATCAGATCACATAACTTGACTAACTCTAGCGAAAGCTACTGTTTATGACAGTTAGTATGTAGTTAACTGGGTTAGACAGGACCCAAAAACGAAGATTTAAATTGGTTTGGTCCAGCTTATGCGAAAAAAATTTTTGAGTTGGTTCAATACAGAACTTTACTTTCTTTACTCTAATTTTTTTGCTATAATATTTTTTTGATTTATGGAAAAGGGGGAGAGAAAGGAAAGGAGTGAAAAGAAGTTTTTTTTTCAAATTTTAATTTTTCAAAATTTTTATCTCCTTTTTCAAAAAGTAAAGTAAATAAATGCTTAAAAATGGTTTCAAATCTAAGCATTTCAAAAATGAAATTTTTTCTAAGTATGGAAAACCTAAAATTGTTTTGAAAATTTTCTAAGTGTTTAACTTAAAAGTCGTGTTGAAAATCTTTTAAGTATCTAACTTGAAAATCTTTTGGATAATTTTCTAAGTATCTAACTTGAAAATCGTGTGGAAAATTTTCTAAGTATCTAACTTGAAAGTCTTTTGAAAATTTTCTAAGTGCTTAACTTAAAAATCCTTTGAAAATTTTCTAAGTGTTTAACTTAATGTCTTTTGAAAATTTCCTAAGTGTTTAACTTAAAGTCTTTTGAAAATTTTCTAAGTATCTAACTTGAAAATCTTTTGGAAAATTTTCTAAGTATCTAGCTTGAAAATCTTTTGCAAAATATTATTTTGAGTTTCTCTAAGAATAGTCAAGGACATAGAAGTGTTTCAAAAACCCCACATATTTTTGAAAAACTCAGGGGGAGAATTATCATTTCAGGGGGAGGAAACTTAATACGTTGCTTGTTACATGTTTCTTTAACGTAACTTTTAGAATCATGTTGCCATAAATCAAAAAGGGGGAGATTGTTTGTGCAGGCAGCACCTAAGTCAAACCTGTGTTTTGATAAAGACAAAGGGTTCAGAAGTTAAGGTGTTATTGTGATCTAACATACTTACTGAGTGTGCAGGAAAAGTCCTAGGTACACTAGGCAAGAAGTCCTGGAAATGCGCTGGGCAAAGAAGTCCTGGTCGAGGACTGGGCAAGAAGACCTGACTAGTAGTTGGGCAAAGAAGTCCTGGTCGAGGGTTGAGCACCGAATGTTGTTGCAGGTAGCACCTAAGTCAAACCTAGGTTTTGATAATGGCAAAGGGTTCAAGAGTTAATGCAACGACCCGGAAAATTTTCTTAATATTTCTTTAAAATATTAAGCATGTCTAGATAATTTTCCGAGGAACCTAAGAGTATTAACACGAATTTTAGCCTAGAAATCCATGCCTTTTCCATTTAAATTGAGGAAATGGGCACTAATGTGCCTTATATGGGCTTTTTAGTACCATGATTATTGGTGAATTTTAGGTAAAAAATTATAGAAATATAAAGGGATTTTAATGGGAAATATTAACATAATTATGGGGGGATTTTTAGGGGATTTTCGAATATTAAGAAAAAATAAAATAAAATAAAATGGAAAATAATGTGCATGGACCAAGGATTGAAACTTGGACCTCTTGTACAACCATGTATGCTTTAACCAATTCACCTAGCAAGGGAGTACTATGAGGAAATGAAGTGGATATTGGTTAAGGCTTAGAAGAAGATGAAGGGTCATGAAGAGACTCTTCATTTACCTCCTTAGGGTTATAAAGAAGGGGGTTTGGGAGTTACCTTCTTCCTTCCATCAATTGCATTTTCTTCCTCCTCCTTCTTCATTCTAGCCGAACACCATAAGGGAGGTTTTCCCTTGGAAAAGCTCCACAAGAAGGTCTCATCTCCAAGATCTAGAGGTTTCCCAAGACTACAAGGGCTAGAGGTGACTTAGGGTCTAAGGAGTTCTTTTGATTCGCTATAATCAAGGTGAAAAATCAAGATCAACCAAGGTAAGACTCCCTCACCTGTGGTATAATAGTTCCTTATGTTTTTAGCATGATATAATGGTTGGTTTTTGGGATTTATGTTGGAAGAAAAAAAAACCAAGAACCCTAGTCCTAAGGGTTTCGGCCACTAGGGTTTTTGAGTCCATGATGATGCTAAAAATCTCTATTATGTTTTCTAATGTGTCTTCATGATGTTTAGAGATTAAATATAATTTTTGAGAATTTTTGGGGTACCCTAGGATCCCCTAGGGTTTCGGCCATCCCATGAATTCATGGGTAGGGTTGAATCTAAACCCTCAAGCATGTGTGTTGTGTATTATCATGATATAAGGGAGATTGAGGGGGGCTTATGTGAACTTTTACAAGGCTTTGTGACCCCCACAAGTTTCGGCCAAGTTGGATCTAGTGCAAAAAGTTAGGGATTCCCTCAAGCAAGGGTCCCAATGGCTTTATGGTAGAGTATGTTTGGTGTTAATGTTTGATTGGAGGTTTTCATGGAATTTTTCCATGCACCCATGGCCTTGTAGGGTTTCAGCCAGCACAAGGAAAGAGGGCTAAAGGTTAGGGATAACCCTAATTATGAGCCCTAATGGCCTCCCATGGTCTTATAAGTAAAGTGTGGTTGGTTCTTTACCTTATGCTATCTTACATGTTAATTGAATGATGGAACCCATCCCTATAGGTTTCGGCCAAGCAAAGGAATGTAGGGTTTGGATGGAGTTAGGGTTTGAAGAATGATGATTTATGCTTTATCATGAAGTATATATATGTTGTTGGTGCAGAATGCACCTAAGTCAAACCTGTGTTTTGATAATGGCAACATAGGTCAAAAGTTAAGTCTTTCTTGTTTCCTAACAAGTTAATCTAGTGTGCAGGAAAAGCCCTAGCGAAGGACTGCTAGGCACTGGCAAAGGAATGTCAGGAAAGAAAGCCCTAGTGAAGGATTGCTAGACAACTGGCGAAGGACTGCCAGTATCAAGCCCTAGCGAAGGATTGCTAGGCAACTGGCGAAGGACTGCCAGTATCAAGCCCTAGCGAAGGATTGCTAGGCAACTGGCGAAGGACTGCCAGTTTACAAGACCTGACAAAGGACCGTCAGGCAAAAGTCCAACCAAAGGAGCGGTTGGCATCAGGTAATTTCTCCCGAGAGGAGTAGGTGAGGATGCGTTCCCCGTCGAGGGAACAGTAGGCATCGGTTCGACCTAGGCCTCCATTTTGGAGACCAAAGTCAGAACCAAGACAGCTAAGGCTGTATAAATCTAATAAATTATTATGTTATTGTGTTTTGGACTAACCCTGGATGCAGGACCGAAGGAACGTGTGTCTGCAGCTCAGAAAGCCTCAGAGGAGAGAGGCAAGGCTGAGTAGGGCGCCCGGAGTGTCCCGGGCGCCCCCAAGGTTCATACAAAACAAATCAAAGCAAAGAAGGTTCGAACAGCTGCTGGGTGGGGCGCCCCAGTGCTCCCGGGCGCCCGCGCTGCTCCCGGGCGCCCCCAGCGTCCCGGGCGCCCCCATGCGCGTACCTCGAACCAGAACCCCTCGAAGCCAAGGCGGATAAAGTTTGACCCGGTCAATCCGGGCGCCCCGGTCAAAGCGGATCCAGAGGATCAGACGCGACCGAGACTTTGACGGATCAAAGGCCACGTGGGGGGCACCCCCGACGTCCCGGGCGCCCCCAGGCCCTATATAAAGGCCCCTTGACCAAGGCTTCAGAAAATCAATTGATTCAACGCTTCTACGCTCTTCTGCTCTCGCGCTTTGCTCCGGAAACTGCCCAACTCGAGCCGACGACGTCCCGCTGCTCCGAACAAGTGAACCTACAATCGGACGTCGGTAAAAGAAGAGCATCTTTTTCTTAATTGTTAAAGTTTACTGCACTTACTCTGTATTCAATATTTGTAAACTGTCTTTGCGCCAAATATAGAATTGCCCAAAGTAAACGGTCAACGACCGTGGGCCTTGGAGTAGGAGTCGACACAGGCTCCGAACCAAGTAAATCGACTGTGTCTCTGTGTATTGTTTTTAATTTCCGCTGCGTACCTACTCTTACTTAAATCCGAAAGTTTTCCGATATTCACCCCCCCCCTCTATCGGTTTTCTCGATCCAACAAGTGGTATCAGAGCGGGGAAGTTCAAACCTGGTGCAACCACCAGTTTGAAATTTTTTTTGGATTTTTATTATTTTTATTTTTTTTTCTAACGAATTTTTCGTTAAATATTTTATTCGATTTTTTTTGTTAAGCGAGGTTGGTGCAACACCCCTCGTTATTTAATTTATCCAGCATTACTAATCCAAGACCTAGTCTTGGAAAATTCATTTTTCTTTTAGTTTTTCTTTTTCAGACTAAATGGCCATGCAAGAGGGATTCAGCACCGCCAGACCTCCACTCTTCAGTGGAGAAGACTTTTCCTACTGGAAAAGTCGTATGGAGGTCCACCTGAAAACTCAGGTGGACATGTGGATCATTATCTAGTCCGATCTGGAGATCCCCCGAAATGCCGAAGGACTTCCCCAGAACTACTCTGAATGGGACAACTCCCTAAAGCGAAAGATAGAAGCCGACGCAAAAGCTACTCAGACTCTTCAATGCGGATTGACGAAAGAGGAGCTGAACCGCGTGGGCCCTTTCAGCAGTGCAAAGGAGCTGTGGACAAAACTGATCGAGCTACATGAAGGGACTTCAGATACTCGGATCAGCAAGAGGGATCTGCTACTAAACAAACTCTACACAATCAAGATGGCCGACAACGAAACAGCAGCCCAGCTCCACGCACGAATCCAAGAGGTAATGAACAGTCTTCACACAATAGGTCACAAGGTTGAAAACCGTGACCTAATAAGGTATGCTCTAAACGCCTTCCCTAGAAATACCTTGTGGGCATCTATGGTAGATGCATACAAGGTCTCTAGAGATCTTTCTAAAATAAAATTAGATGAGTTGTTTTCCGAACTTGAACTGCACGAACAAACTAACACCAATGTGGTCGAGAAAGGTATTGCTTTTCTTGCAGGCAAGACTGGAAGGACAACAAAGAAGAAGTCTGAACCTGAACCAGAGTCTAACTCAGACTCAGATTCAGAAGAAGAAGAAGGAGATCAAACTAAGCTGGTCCGGCTAGCCTGAAGCTACTACAAGGAGCTGAAAAACCGAACCAACAAACGGAAAACCGGCCGAAGAAAGGACGAACCAGCGGAACCCGCGAACAAGCCTAATGTGACCTGCTACGAGTGCAAGAAAAAGGGTCACTACAAGTCAGAGTGCCCTAACCTAAAGGAGACTAAAAAGACGAGAAGGAAGAAGGCATTGCAAGCAACATGGGACGAGTCTTCCTCAGAAGAAGAAGAAGAGGCACCCCAGTCCAATCTCCTAGCTTTGACTACCTCAGATAAAGTCGAGACTGAGTTAGAAACAGAACAAGAAGACGGCGAGCTGACCTTCACAGAAGACGGAGAAATTAAGGTAACTGGTTTTAATAGATTGCAATTAAGTGAATTAATTTCCTTTCTTTCTTGAGATTTGGCAAAAGTCAAACTCCGAGTCGAATCCCTCCAACAGGAAGTAAAACTCCTGAAAGAGGGAGCTGACTCTACACCCTTAATCGAGAAGGTTCAGGAAGGAACTCCTACTCAAGTTGAAAAACTTGAAATGGAAAACTCCTCCCTGAAAACTCAGGTTAAGGATCTTAGATCAGCATTAGAACGATTTACATCTGGTTCCAAAGGTCTTGACATGATCCTTGGAAAACAGAAATCAGTTCTAAATCGATCCGGATTGGGCTATAGAACCAAATCTCGGCAAAGATCATACCTTGCTGTACTGAATCAGTCCAGAGGTAAAATTCAGGCATGGGTACCTAAACTATACCTGAACAAACCGACTGGATCAAATCAGTATTGGATCCCCAAGGACAAGATTCACATCTTGCCTAACCATCACCGTGGCTTTAGTCCAAGGGGAGCCAAACTGAAAACTATAGTCATTATTAGATAAATTTTTTTGCAATATGATTGTTTGCCTGTTTATTTAATTTCTGCAATTTACCATGCTTAGACTTAGGCTAGTTTAAGGACCAAACAAACTTAACTGAAACTTGAAAACATAGTATTGGGTGGAGGTGAGATGATAGTACGTTGGGGAAACCAATTCTAATAAGATCAAGTTTACTTGGTCTCTTTAGACTGGTGAAACCAGCCGAAGCTACCGATCCAAAATCCAAACTAGTTAGACCAGAAATTTTTCAAAGAATAATTTTGAAAATGAAATTTCATTAAAAGACTTTGTCAAGGAAAGGGTGGATGATCCCATAAGGCTTCGGCCAAAGAAGGCCTAGTGCCTCGCCAAGACCTGGAAGTCAATTTTTGAAATTCAAATTCAAATTAATTTTTGTCAAATTCGAATCTAACACAAAATTTCAGTTAAGTGTAGATTTAAACATCTTTTCGAAAATTTCAAAATTAATTATGTTTTCAAAATTTAATTGTTTTCAAAATTAATCAAAATTTTCAAAATAATCTTAACTATCAAAACCTGTCTCACGAAAACCATAAGGCTAACGTGATTGAAAACCCTAGATTTGGGTGAGACAGACTAGGCAGTGAAACTCAATTTAAGCTATTCCTAATTCTAATTGGATCCAAATCAAGAAAATTCTTTATGCGTAGGAACATAAAGATTGGGACCAATGGATGTTGGATAGTTGTTGCTCCAGACACATGACTGGAGATAAATTGAAGTTCACCAAGCTCAAACTCAAAAACCTAGGCTCAGTGGCATTTGGCAATAATGCTACACTCATGGTAATTGGGTCAGGTAATATTGAGCTTAAATCTGATTTCATTATTAAGAAAGTTCTATTGGTTGAAAACTTTAATTTTAACTTGCTCAGCATAAGTCAGTTATGTGATTCTGGTTATATAGTTACTTTCAACAATTCTAACTGCCTGATTAGAAATGAACAAGACTCAGAAATCATACTTAAGGGCACTAAGAAAAACAATGTATACACTATAAATCTTCCCCTTATACCCAAATGTATGTTAACACAATTAGAATAAACAAACCTCTGGCATAGGAGATTAGGTCATACCAATCTAAGAACTATCTCAAAAATTACCCAACTTGGCTTAATCAAAGGTATTCCCAAAATTAAAAATAATGAAAACCTAATATGTGAACCTTGTAATCAAGGAAAACAAACCAAATCCAATCACAAATTAATTCAATCTGATCTAACACAAACCACACTTGAGCTCCTGCACCTTGACCTATTTGATTCACATGGAGCCAAGTCACTAAGCGGAAACCGATACTGCTTAGTAATAGTCGATGATTACTCTAGGTTTACCTGGGTTAGGTTCTTAAAAACTAAAGATGAAACCCTAAACCTATTTAATGAATTCTGTAAACTAATTGAAAATCAAAACGACACTAAAATTAAAAGACTTAGGAGTGATCACGGGGGAGAGTTTGAAAATCAACGATTCGAGGAATTCTGTAAGGTAAATGGGTACCTACATGAATTTTCATGTCCTAGAACCCCCCAACAAAATGGGATAGTTGAGTGAAGGAACAGAACATTACAAGAAGCCGCTAGGGCTATGCTCAACGAATTTAATCTAACAAACCAATTTTGGGTAGAAGTAATTAGTACGGCCTGTTATATCCAAAATAGGGTTTTGATTAACAAGAGACACAACAAAACCCCCTATGAACTGTACTATCATAGACTCCCCAACCTACACTACCTAAGGGTCTTTGGATGTAAAGTCTATATCCTAAACACCAAAGACTATTTAGGAAAATTTTAGTCCAAGTCAAACCCAGGTATTTTCCTAGGATACTCAACCACAAGTAGAGCCTATAGAGTTTACAACAAACAAACTAAGAAAATTGAAGAAACAACAAACCTAATTTTTGATGAAAAAATCAACTCAACATCTAAAAATCCAGACTTAACTTCATCAAACTCTGACCAAGAAAATGAACAAACTATTGAACCCTTAATTGAACCCTTAAACGAACTAACTATTGAACCAATTAATGAGTCAAACTGAATCAAGTATCCAACCAACAAATGAACCAGCCCAAGAGTCGAATCAAATAGTGAACCAAACCGACCAGCCGGACCTGAGGCTGAACCAAGCTCTAGAAGAACCAAGAAACCCAGACT
>JAGFNQ010007190.1:0-115170 GCA_024364735.1 Boesenbergia rotunda | reverse complement strand
GAAGCTGAGTATGTGGCCTTAGGAGAGTGTACTGCTCAACTGTTATGGATGATGCAACACCTTAAGGACTTCCAGCTCAACTACACCCCAAACTCAAGTATTTATTGACAATATAAGTTCAATTAATTTAACTAAGAACCCAATCCAACACTCCAGAACCAAACATATAGAAGTCAAACATCATTTTGTAAGAGACCATGTAACCAGGGGTGAAATAGTACTCAAGTATATTGACTCTAAATCCAACCTAGCTGATATATTCACAAAACCCTTACTTGAATCTGAGTTCAGCTCACTAAGAAGGCAGTTAGGATTGTGCTCTGTAGAATAGATTTTTTTCTTCTCTTGATTTAAAATTGTTTTTAAAATATAATTTGAAAAACTGTTTTACTTAATTTCAAAATCAGTTTTCATTTTTTTAGTTTTATTTCAAAACTACCCCCTTTAAAAATTAGGGCTTTTTCGAAAATGGACTTAGCCTAGGCCCTAACCCTAGAACTGCATGCACCTATAGACTTAGAAGCCAGCATCTCACAAGCACCTTAGGGTACTTTTGAGTGATAACCTAGAAAGGGTTGAGATGCTTAGGTCTTTGCCTTAATTCAAGATGCTTTAAGTCAGTGCATCTACAGTAATTGGGGCACTAAATACAATTTACATAGCAATCAAGTTAAGTGTCAAGCTTAGAAAATCTAACTTGAAGAGAAACACATAACTTGACTAACCCTAGCAAAAACTACTATTTCTAATAGTTAGTGAGTAGCTAATTGGATTAGACACGTCCCTACAAGAGAAAATTGACTGATTTAATTTAAGTTTAATTATGAATTGGTTCAGTACAGCAAAATCTTATTTATTTCCTTTATGCAATCATATTTCTGCTATATTTATCTTATTTTGATATATGGCAAAGGGGGAGAGATAGGAAAACAAAGAGAAAAATTAATCTTACTTTTTCAAAAAGGGTTCAAAAATTTTTCCTTTATTCAAAAAGGTTTCAAAAATTTACTTATCCTTTATTCAAAAGCTTAAACCTTTTGAAAATTTACTAAAGTACTTAATTTCTTAAAGCTTTCAAAATTTTGCCTAAGTACTTTAGTTTCAAAAGTTCTTAAAGCTTTCAAAATTTTGCCTAAGTACTCTAGTTTCAAAAGTTCTTAACGGTTTCAAAATTTTGCCTAAGTACTCTAGTTTCAAAAGTTCTTAAAGCTTTCAAAATTTTGCCTAAGTACTCTAGCTTCAAAATTTTTTAGCCTTTCAAAAGTTTCTTACTTAAGCTTGGCAAAATTTTTTAAGTACTCTAAAGCTTAAGTTTTTCAAAACCGTAACTCTTACTTAAGCTAACATTTTCAAAACTCTTGAGTACTTTAAAACTTAAAACTTTTTAAAGTACTCTAATTATGCTTTAAAAACTCTCCTATGTACTTTTAAGTTGTTGAAAGATTTTTTTTCTAAAACTTAAGTTTTCAAGTACAAGTAAAGTTTTGTTAACCCCACGAATTTTTGAAAAAATCTAGGGGGAGATTCGTTCCAGGGGGAGGGAACAAAAGTTAAAACATTTTCATGTTTTGCTTAAACTTAACTTTTTGAACTAGGGTTGCCATAAATCAAAAAGGGGGAGATTGTTGGTGCAGAATGCACCCAAGTCAAACCTGTGTTTTGATAATGGCAACATAGGTCAAAAGTTAAGTCTTTATTATTTTCTATCAAGTTAATCTAGTGTGCAGAAAAAGCCCTAGCGAAGGACTGCTAGGCACTGGCGAAGGAATGCCAGGGAAATAAGCCCTAGCAAAGGACCGCTAGGCACTGGCAAAGGAATGCTAGAGTCAAAAGCCCTAGCGAGGGACTGTTAGGCACCAGGCGAAGGACAGCCTGGGACTAAAGCCCTAGCAAAGGACTGCTAGGCAACTGGCGAAGGACTGCCAGTTTGCAAGACCTGACAAAGGACCGTCAGGCAAAAGTCCAACCAGAGGAACGGTTGGCATCAGGTAATTTCTCCCGAGAGGAGTAGGTGAGGACGCGTTCCCCGTCGAGGGAACATTAGGCGTCGGTTTGACCTAGGGCTCCATTTTCGAGACCAAAGTCAGAGCCAAGATAGCTAAGGCTGTATAATCTAATAACTTAATATATTGTTGTGTTTTGGACTAACCCTGGATGTAGGACCGAAGGAACGTGTGTCTGCAGCTCAGAAAGCCTCAAAGGAGAGAGGCAAGGGCTGAGTAGGGCGGCCGGAGTGTCTCGGGCGCCCCCAAGGTGCATACAAAACAAGTAAGGAGAAAAAGGGTTCGAATACATACTAGGCCGGGCGCCCCCGTGCTCCCGGGCGCCCCCGCTGCTCCCGGGCGCCCCCATGCGCATACCTCGAACCAAAAGCCTTCGAAGCCAGAAGATAAGGTTTGACCTGGTCAACCCGGGCACCCCGAGCGATCAGGGCACCCCGGTCAAACCGGATCCAGAGGATCAGACGCGACCGAGAGCTCTGCGGATCAGAGGCCACGTGTGGGGCGCCCCCGACGTCCCGGGCGCCCCCAGGCCCTATATAAAGGGCCTTCGACCAAGGCTTCAGAGCAACATCTCTCTCAACGCCTAAAAGCTCTTCTACGCTCGTGCCTTGCTCCAGAAACATTCCAACTCGAGCCGACGACGTCCCGCTGCCCGGAAAAAGTCAATCCACTCCGGACGGCAGTAACGAAGAGCGCAATTCTTTATTATTATTTTCGTGCACTTACTTTGTAACTAAATTCTGTAACTATTATTGCGCTTCATATAGAATTGCCCAAAGTAAACGGTCAACGACCGTGGGCCTTGGAGTAGGAGTCGACACAGGCTCCGAACCAAGTAAAATTGACTGTGTCTCTGTGTTATGTTTTTCTTTCTAACTTCCGCTGTGCAATTTCTCTTAAGTTTTAAAATCCGAACGATTTCCGATATTCACCCCCCTCTATCGGTTTTCTCGATCCAACACCTCCTTGGTGGATGTTGCTCACGCCAACCCTAGGTAGTGTGAGGATGGTGCGCCGACCCTAGGGTGGTTGTGCGCCGGCCCTAGGGAGAGGATGGGGGTGCGCCGGCCCTAAGGGGAAGAGAGAGGGAGAGAATAAGAGAGAGAGGGAGAGAACTACTAGATCTCTTGACAACTCTATTGGGAATTCAAGGCTTGCCTTTGGTTCCTTTATATAGTAGCCTCTCCCTTGCCATGTCTCCCTCTTAACGGAATTTTCATAAGAAATTTATCCTATAAATTCTCTTATGAATTATTCCGTTTAAGCCAAGTTTTATTATAACTAACTTTATAATAAAACAAATACATCTCTCCTTTTATTATGGAATAAATTTTACAAGAAATTTATAAATTTTCTTATTATGAAAAAATCAATCCATAATTGATTTTATAAAATTAAAATAAACCATTCCATGGATCATTTTAATTTCCATAAAAAAGAATAAATTTCTATAAATTTCTTTATACAAATTTATTTATCCATAATTTATAAAACAAATCGCGCTAGATTTATTTTATTAATTAAACCAAATAAATTGGTTTCTCCCCATTGTTGTGGCCGACCAAACTAAAGAAGGTTGGCACCCTCTTTGGTCGGCCAAACCGAGCTGAACCCGTCGCGAATTAAACTCATTTAATTCGCCCAATAAGCCTTCAAAAGACTTAGCCATTTTAAGCTTCCGTTGCGCCTCTGATTAACTTAGATTCGACTTATTTCTCTTGATCGGAAAATCCAATTTTCAACTCGTTTTAAATCCCTCGGATTACTCGTAGTGCGTGTGACTAAATAGGCTTTCGATTTATGTTGGCCGTCTATAATCAACCAATTATAGAACGATCATGAGTGGCACCTAGTAGTACATCATGATCCCCAATTAATCGAAAGATCAATGGTTGACCTCAGAAATAATTCTGAAACCCTTCAGCAGCTCTAATGAATCGTGCCTCATTCCCTTCACCATCTTATACCCACTTGGTTCAAGATACGGTCTATGTGTGTCAGTCCCCACTAGGCTGACTATGTCACACCTAGCCCAAGTAGTGTCTTTCTCGTCCAACGGATTCTAATTACTCTCATGTATTTAAGAGACTCATACTCTAAACATGTCATGCTCTGGTCAGAGGCTTTGAGTAACAATCCGACGATAGGCCTTGGGTATACATCTCCTCGCAAGGAGTGGTCAATCCTTTGTAGGCTGTTCAAACATCTTCGGGCACTTCGGCTTATACCCAACCATCCTGGGTCCACACCTCCTTGGAGATGCTTGCTTAAGATGTTAAAGTATAAGTCTCCATGACCAAGATGACTTCAACACCGCAAGTCAAAGGAACATCGCACTTAAGTTGCAGTAAGAACTTCACTGACATGTCTATATATAGACTACCATGTGAAGTTTTACAGCCAGTCACTCCAATGAACTAGTTCCCTTAACTAGCATTCATGTTTATCTCCGGACATCCCAATGTCACCAGCCAGTGAGAATCAGCTGATTAGAGAATAACCCATGCTAGTCTCAACAGAATTGACAGTGTCCGTATTTATCAATTCATCGACTAGGGATATTTTCAATACTTCACAATTGCACATGTAGAGATAATCACTAGTTGTGATTCCATCACAAATTCTCTCATGCTGTGAATTGTATTGCGGACATTCAGTAAATGAGTTTAAGATCCCAATCAAATACACAAACATGTATACTCAAATAGTGAATTTTCATTTATTAATGTAAATGATTACAATCATAAGGCGATTGCCTTAGGACACTTCTCTCATATTACTAACACCTATGTGTCCTGGAAATTCTCCAACTCAAGTAAATACTATTTCAAATTGATTCTATTAAAAAAACATTTTGAAAATAATTATATTTTAAAAAATGATAGTATTTGGAAGGAAATTACTCATGTTTTCAGAAGGATTTTGAAAATGCATGCATGAAAACATATCGCCTTAAAATATTCAATAATTCTTTTAATTTGACCTCCCCCTAAACTTGACCCAGTCCTCGGAAGCTTGTTGACCACAAGTACTCTTCCTCTATGTCTTTAGGGTTCAATTCAGATCAAAGGAATTATCTAATAATTTCAAAACAGATAATTACCAATAAATTTTTTTCAAAAATTCTTTTTTTGATTCAGACTCCCCCTAAATTTGACACATCCTAGGAGTCCTTGTAGATTATGAAGTAGACCTTCCTCTGATCTTTAGGGTTTTCCAAAATCAAATGAGACATAGACATAATTTTTGAATGTATTTTGAAACTTCGAAACATATTTTGAAACGAAGGTAATTTGTCAGGCATAGTTTTCGAAAAACATAAGTAATAGTATTTCAAGCACAATTTTCGAAAACTATTTTAAAAGGCAGTGATTTTTCAAGCACATTTTTGAAAGAAAATTAAAAAAATAAACCACTCCCCCTGTACCATTTTACTCTATCTAATGCCTTAGGGGACTTTACTGTTGACCTAAGATACTTGTGTCTAATTGTGTAGGTCAAACAATTTTTCTAAAGAATATAATTTTGAAAAATTTATCGTATATAATCAACCAGATAAACATGAATTCCATAAAAACATTATTATGTTGAAGCTCTATTTTTGAAAATATATTTTTAGAAATATATTCTAAGAATTTTGAAAACTGATTTTGAAAAATATTTTTTAATTTATTAGTCCTTAACATCTCACCTATTCTAGATGTCTCAATACAGCACACATGGTTGCCTTATGGGTGCTTTGTGAGATGCTTGAATCATTTTTCGTAATTCATTGTTAAATCTAAGATTTAATTGAAGCTTGTGTTAGATTCAAATTTATCAAATAGTAAAGTGAATTTGATTTTCGGTAATTGCCTTCCAGGTCTTGGCGAGGCACAAGGCCTTCTTGGGTCATAGCCTTATTGGATCATCAACTCTTTCCTTGACAATGTCTTTTATCAAAAATTCATTTTCAAATTACTTTTTAAAAATTTTTGATCTAACTAGTTTAGGTCTTGGATCAGTAGCTTCGTCTAGTTCCACCAGACTAAACAGACCAAGTAGAATATACTTGACCTTATTAGAAGGGCTTCCCTAACGTACTATCTTCTCACCTTCACCTAATACTAGGTTATTCAAGTTTCAACTATTCATTTTCCTATAGCCGTTCTAGATCATGCATAAAATTAAACATGAATGGCATGACATATATTTTAAAGAAATAGCAGATGCATGTTCATGGCATTAATGCATGATCTAACAAGTCAAAATATTTAATTAAGTTTCTCCGTATGTATCAAATTCCCGATTTGATAGATGTCGTGTGAACCCGCGAATATGCAAACCCACTTAGACTTATTTAATTTTATTAAATTAATTGTTCTGGTTTGGGTAGGATTTTATTTACTTTGAGTTTAAGATATTAAAGAATTAATTGAAATTAAATTAATTAAGAATTAATTGAATTTATTAATAATTAATTTGAAATTAAATTAATTGAATTAATTAAGAATTAATTTTAATTTTAATTATAATTAATTAAGATTTAATTTAATTAATTAAGAATAAATTCGAATTTGAATTAATTATGATTTAATTGAATTAATTTAGTGTTAATTTGAATCTGAATTAATTAATATTTAATTGAATTAATTATGAATTCATTTGAATTTGAATTAATTAAGATTTAATTGAATTAATTAAGTATTAATTTGAATTTGAATTAATTAAGATTTAATTGAATTAATTGAGAATTAATTTCAATGTGAATTAATTAAGATTTAGTTGAATTAATTGAGAATTAATTTGAATTTGAATTAATTAAGATTTAATTGAATTAATTTGAATTTTAATTAATTAATATTTAATTGAATTAATTAGGAAATAATTTGAATTTGAATTAATTATGATTTAATTGAACTAATTAAGAATTAATATGAATTTGAATTAATTAAGATTTAATTGATTAATTAAGAATTATTTTGAATTTGAATTAATTAAGATTTAATTGAATTAATTAAGATTTAATTGAATTAATTAAGAATTAATTTGAATTTGAATTAATTAAAACTTGAGTAATTAAGGTTGAAATGATTAATTAATAGTTGTGGGTTTAAGTTTATAATTTTTATTATTTCGAAAATTTCTGACTCATTCACTATTTCTTCTTTATTTATCTTTTTAAGTTTTTTCAATAATTCTGGTTTATTTGAATCTTTGTGATTTTTATTGATTATAGCCTGGATCTCAAAAAATTCCATCTCATCCTCAAAATCGCATCCTTCAATATCCTCAAAATAGGTGGAGTAATTCGGGCCACTAGTTAATGTTTTGTAATACTCTTTAACATTATCTATAATTAAATTATCATCTAAGAGAATTTCATCTCTATCATCCTCAAGAATATTTTCAACAAAATTATTCTTATCCTCAGAAATAATTTTAATAAATTTAGGATTATCTTCAGAAATATCTTCACTAATTTCAGAATTATTTTCAGAAATATCTTTATGAATTTCAAAATTAATCTTAGGATTATCCTTAAGAATTTCAAATTTTTCAAATTTTACATAATTAATTCCAAAATTAATTTTAGAAATTAATGAATTAACCTTAAGAATTAAACAGTTGATTTCTGATATTTTAACATTATTGATATTTTGTAACTGGTCATGCAGAACATTAACTCGACTATTTACACAATTTAACTTTTTAGAAAAATTATCTAGAACATTTACATAAGAAAGTACAGGAATTTTAAAATTTGTCAAGACATAAATTTTACGTACCTTTACCCGACATTTATTCTTGTAGTGTCCATATTTTTCGCACTTGAAACATTTGATGTGATCTTTGTTCCTCCAGACTCCTGGCGCTGGTGCCTCCTTTGCCACTGGTGGTGTCGACCGAATCTTATGAGTAGGGTAGCCATTTTTATAGTTCCCTCTCTCCCTGTACGTGAAGCATATAATATGGAATTTAAAATTTGACATTTAAAAATAAATTGTACCTAATTCACCCATGGGCTCCCCCTCAACTCCTAACATCTTTGCTCCGTCGGCGGTTAGTCTGGTGAAGAGCGGTCTGGCTCTAATACCACTTGTAGGACTGGTGTCGTCGATAGAGGGGGGTGAATATCGACCGAAAATAACTTTTGCGGAACCTCATAAAACATTCGTTCGTTCTAGACACAGAGTTAGTAGCAGCGGAAAAAACAATAGAAAGAACGAACAAAACAAGAGACAGATTGCACGCGGGATTTTACTTGGTTCTCAACTCCCCAGGGTCAGTACATCCAAGGCCTAAGCACGGGAACGCCCGTCCACTATTGGTCTCCTTTCTGAACTTTCTGGAGGCTGAGAAACCCATCTTACAGTGCAATAGTTACAATCAAAATATAGGAAATTAAGTGCAGAATAATAAAAGTAAACCAAACAAACCAGATCTGAAACTCGGCTTATCTGGACCTCCCAAGTGTCGTGCACTTCCTCCTGGAGCCTCCCGGACGCAGAGCTTCATCGTTAGTGCTTTATCATCACTTGGGAAGCTTAGAATCATGTTTGGAAGTCGTGTTCTGAGCCTTGGGGTCGAAGCCCCTTTTATAGAACCCATGGAGGCGCCTGTGTCGATGGGGGCGCCTACACGTGGCCTTTCCTGCACGATCTCTTATCTGCAGGCTCAGTCAGCGCTTATCCATCTTCACAGGGGTGCCTGAGCTGATGGGGGTGCCCGTATGGTCCCGGGTGCCTGAATGAAGGCTTATCTCTGCTTCGAACTCGCAGCAACAAATACTGCTATGAACCCGGGCGCCTGTATTAATGGGGGCGCCTGAATGGACGCCTGTTCTGCCTTCTTCGACTAAACCTATTTTCCTTTTTTAACTGGGGAACCCCTGTTGATGGGGGCGCTTGGATCCTTTGGGGTGCCCCCATCAATGGGGGTGTCTAGCTTGCTGAGTTCCAGTCATGTTGCTTGCTTTGTCTTCCATTCTAGGGGTGCCTGAGCTGATGGGGGGCGCCCGTATGGTCCAGGGTGCCTGAATGAAGGCTTATCTCTGCTTCAAACTCGCAGCAGCAAATACAGCTATGAACCCGGGCGCCTGTATTGATGGGGGTGCCTGAATGGAAGCATGTTCTGCCTTCTTCGACTAAACCTGTTTTCCTTCTTTAACTGGGGCCCCCTCCATCAATGGGGGCGTCTAGCTTGCTGAGTTCCAGTCATGTTGCTTGCTTTGTCTTCCATTCTAGGTACCTGCAAGATACAAAAATACAAAGCAAATATACACATAATCTTAGCCTTAAGGACGAGGTTCTGACATCGGATTTCTACGAATCCCTAGGTTAAACTGACACAAGTTCCCACGCCCGGAACGTGCCTTTCACCTACTCCTTTCAGGAGACGGTTGCCACCCAGTTTATTCAGGTGGACTTTAGCTTAGCCTTTTATACTCTCGGATCTCAAGACGTCCGACCCTCGACCCGTCTCTACTTCTGTCCTTAGTCATCGCTTAACTAAGTTGCTCAATCCCTCGGACCAAGACTTCGTGCCCAAACCCTAGGTCCAGGACTTCGGTGCCCAACCCTCGGCCAGGTCATCGTGCCCAATTCCCCGAACCAGGTCTTCGGTGCCCAACCCTCGGCCAAGACTTAGTACCCAATTCCTTGAACCAGCTCTTCGGTGCCCAGTCCCCGACCAGGACTTCGTGCCCAACTTCCAGTCAGGATTTAGTTGCCCAATCCGCGGCCAGGACTTAGCGCCCAATTCAAATGAACCAGGACTTCGTGCCTAGGATAACTAGGGCTTTGGTTCACTTTGGCCCAGTTATCTTTACTCACCCTTCCCTTGTTCAATATATCACTGACTTAAGTATATTGTCAAATATTGAAACATTTAGAGGAGGACATCACTGATGCAACTTGCACCAACAGGAAGTACCAGCACCAAGAGTCCGGAAGGACAAAAGTCAAATAAAGTGCTTCAAATATCAAAAACATAGACACTACAAGAATAAGTGTCCGGCCAAGGTACGAAAGATTTATGTTCATAAAGATTTTCAAATTCTTGCACTATCTTATGATAATAACTTAGATAATTTTTCTAAATAGTTAGAATTATTGCATAGTCAAATCAATATCCTGAATGACCAATTATCAAATGTAGATAATATTAAAATATCAAAAATTAACTGTTTAATCTTCAATGTCAATGCAATAATTTCTAAAGTTAATTTTAAAAATTTTAAGGATAATCCTGAAATTAAATCTGAAAATTTTAAGGATAATTCTGAAATTAAATATGAAAATTTTAATGATAATTCTGAAATTAATTTTGAAAATATTAAGGATAATTAAGAAATTAATCCTAAAAATATTGAAGATATTTCTAAGGATCAGGATGATTTTTCTGAAGATATTTCTGAGGATAAGGATAATTTTTCTGAAGATATTTCTGAGGATAAGGATAATTTTTCCTAAGATATTTCTGTAGATAAGCATAATTTTTCCAAAGATATTTCTGAGGACAAGGATGAAGTTAACTATGATATTTCTGAAGATAGTGGAGATGAAATCGTTTAAGATAAAAATTTAATTGTTAATTTTTTGGATAATCCAGAAGATAATTATAAAACATTAACTAGTAGCATTGAAAACCACTCCACTTATTATGAAGATATAGAAGGATATAATCTTGATGATGAGGATGAGGAGAAAGATGAATTTTCTAGGTTCAAGGCTACAGTTAATAAAATCTACAAAAATTCAAACAAAGCAGAAGTGTCAGAAAAGCTTGAAAAATTAAATGAAGAAGAAATAGTGGATAAATCAGATATTTTTGAAATAATGAAAATGATGAAATTAAACCCACAACTTTTAATTAACCCAAAAATTTTGAAACTCAAATCAAATTAAATCTTAATAACTTAAACCCAAATTAACAAAAATCTTACCCAACTGCAACAATAAATTTAATAAAATTAATTATGTTAAAGTGGGTTGGCATATTCGTGGGTTCACACGATATATGTCAAATCAGAAATTTGATACATTATTAGAAACTTAATTAAAATTGCCTGGACTTGATTGAATCATGCATAAATGCTATACTCATGCATTTGTTTTTTTTTATATATAAATTTCATGTCATTCATGTTTAAATTTTATGCATGATCTAGAATGGTTATAGGAAAAAGACTAATTGAAACTTGAACAACATAGTATTAGGTGGAGGTGAGATGATAGTACGTTAGGGAAGCCCTTCTAATAAGATCAAGTAAGGTAAGGTGTACCCTACTTGGTCTGTTTAGTCTCGTTGAACTAGCCGAAGCTACCGATCCAAAATCTAAGCTAGTTAGACCAAAATTTTTCAAGAAGTAATTTGAAAATGAACTTTCGGTAAAAGGCTTTGTCAAGGAAAGGGTTGTTGCTCCAATAAGGTTGCGACCAAAGAAGGCCTCTGTGCCTCGCCAAGACCTAGAAGCCAATTATCGAAACTCAAATTCAATTTACTATTTGATAAATTTGAATTTAAAACAAGTTTAAATTAAATCTTAGATTTAACAGAAATTCAAAGAAAAATTATTCAAGCATCTCACAATACACCCATAAGGCAACCATACTTGCTTGTACTGAGACATCTAAAATGGGAGAGATATTAAGGATTAATAAATTGAAAAATGCTTTTCAAAAATGTTTTCCAAAATTCTTAGGATATTTTCATAAAAATCTATATTTAAAAATAATTTTTTTAACATAATAATGTTTTTATGGATTTCATGTTTGTCTGAGTGCTTATATATTATACTTTTTCAAAATTATATCTTTTTCAAAAATTTGTTTGCCTACACAATTAGACACAAGCATTTTAGGTCAACACTAAAGTCCCTTAAGGTACTTAGATAAAGTCAAACGGTGTCGGGTATAGGGGGAGTGTTTTTATTCTTTTAAAAATGTTATTTTTTAAAAAAAATTAGATTTTTCAAAAACCTTATGCTTTAAAAATGTATTATCATCTCAAAATAAGGTTTTCAAAAATTGGTTCAAAAACCTTGTTATATCACTATTTCTTTGAAAAATTATCATCATTTCACAATATATATTTCAAATACTCATTTTTATCTTTCGAAATTTTCAAAATGCATTTTAAGAATTGTACTTATTTCCCTTTTGATCTTGATAAACCCTAAAGACACAGAGGAAGTTTACTTCATGATCTACAAGGACTCCTAGGATGTGTCAAATTTAGGGGAAGTCTAAATCAAAAGAAATTAGTTCTGACAATTATCTTTTGAAATTATTAGATAAATCTTTTGGTCAGAACCAAACCCTAAAGACTCAGAGGAAGAGTACTTGTACTCAACAAGGTTCCAAGGACTGGGTTAAGATTAGGGGGAGGTCAAATTAAAAGAATTATTGAACATTTCAAAAAAAAAATATTTTCATACACTATTTTTCAAAATCCTTTTGAATGCATAAGCATTTTCCCTTTCAAATCATATTTTTTATATTATCACTTTCAAAAACTTATTTTTTTTGAAATCACATTTGAAAATAATATTTACTTGAGTTTGGAGAATTTCCAGGACACTTAGGGAAATATCCTTATAGTTAAGAAGGTTTCCTAGGATTGTGTCAGACTGGAAAAGAAACCAAGTCATGTAAAATATTGTGTTTTCAAAAGTAGAAATAGTTTTCAAAGTAATAATACTTTTCAAAAGTACAAATAGTTTTCAATGTAATAACATATTTCAAAAGTACTAATAATTTTCAAAGTACAAATACTTTCCAAAAGTACTAATAATTTTCAAAGTACAAATACTTTTCAAAAATACTAATAGTTTTTAAAGTATAAATATTTTTCAAAGCATAAATATTTCTCAAAGTACAAATATTTCTCAAAGTGCTAATATTTGTTAAGTGCAAAATATTTTTCAAAGTACAAATTGGTTTTTTTTAATATCTTTCAAAATACAAGTTTTTGCACAATATTGTTGAATGTATATTTTTTAAGTGAAAATTCTAAGTAAAACTTTGAAAGTATATCATATTTTCTAAAGTCCATATTTTTTTAAGTGAACATTCTAAGTAAAACTTTGAATTTCTTATAAAGTGCATATTTTAGGTGCAACTAAGTACTTGGTTTTTTTTATAATGCTTTACTAGTACTTAATCTGTTTCAAAATAAAAAGGGAAGAGTTTCGAAAACTGTTTCTTTCAAAATTTATACTGTAACGACCCGGAAAATTCTCTTAATATTTTCTTAAAGTATTAAGCATGTTTAAATAATTTTCCAAGGGACCTAGAAATATTAAGGAGAACTTTGGCCTAGAAAATCCATGTTTTCTCATTTAAATTGAGAAAACTAAGTACCAATGAGCTTTAAATGGGCTCCAAAAATGGATATTAATTAGATAAAATTAATATAAATTAGGTAAAATTAATACAAATATAAAAGAATTTTATTTAGGAATATTGGCATAATTATGGGTGATTTTAGGGGGATTTTGGAATTTAAGAAATAAAAATAATAAAATAAATGAAATGAAAATAAAATAAAAATAAAGGTGCATGAGCCAAGGATTGAACCTTGGACCTCTTGTACAACTATGTAAGCCTTAACCAACTCACCTAGCAAGGGATTTCTATGAGGAAATGAAGTGGATATAAGTTGAGATTAAGAAGAAGATGAAGAGTCATGGAGAGACTCTTCATTCACCACCTTAATGGGTTATAAAGAGGGGGGTTTTGGGAGTTATTCTCTTCTCTCCATCAATTGCATTCTCTTCCTCCTTCTTTCTCATCCTAGACGAAATCTACAAGGGAGATTTTCCCTTGGGAAAACTCCACAAGAAGGTCCTACCACCAAGATCTAAAGGTTTCCTAAGGTTCCAAGGCTAGGGGTGATCAAGAGACAACAAGTCTTCCTTCTTCTTCCCATCTAAGGTCTAAAAATCAAGAAACCCCAAATTAAGACTCCCTCACCTGTGGTATAATAGTTCCCTCTGATTTTTATGATTTTTAGTATGATATAGTGGTTGGTTTTCGAATTATATGTTGAAAGGAAAGAAAACCAAGACCCTCATGTTTAAGGGTTTCGGCCACCTTGATTTTTAGGTCTATAAATATGCTAAAAATCTTTATAATGCTATTAAATGTCCCCTGATGATGTTTAGAGGGTAAGTATAATTTTTGGGAATTTTCGGAGTACCCTAAGACACCTTAAGGTTTCGGACAACATCAAAGGAACCAAACTAAGAACCCTAAGTTTAAGGGTTTCAACCACCATGATTTATAGGTCTATAAATATGATAAAAATCAGTATAATGATATTTAATGTTCCCTGATGATGTTTAGAGGTTATGTATTATTTTTGGGAATTTTTGGAGTACCCTAAGACACCTTAAGGTTTCGGACAACATGAAAGGAACCAAACTAAGAATCCTAAGTTTAAGGGTTTCGGCCACCATGATTTATAGGTCTATAAATATGCTAAAAATCTGTATAATGATATTTAATGTTCTCTGATGATGTTTAGAGGTTAAGTATAATTTTTGGGAATTTTTGGAGTAACCTAAGACACCTTAAGGTTTCGGCCAACATGAAAGAAGCAAAACCAAGACCCCTAGGATTGAGGGTTTCGGCCACCATGATTTTAAAGTCTATAATCATGCCAAAAATGTTTATAATGTTATTTAATGTTCCCTTATGATGTTTAGAGGTTAAGTATAATTTTTGGGAATTTTTGGAGTACCCTAGGATACCCTAGGGTTTCGGCCAACATGAAAGAAACAAATCAACACCCTAGAGACCCTATGGGTTTCGGCCACCATGGTTTAGGGTTCGAAAATGATGCTAAAAATCTTGATAATGTTGTATAATGTTCTCTTATGATGTTTAGGAATTAAATATAATTTTTAGGAATTTTTGGGGCACCCTAGGATACCCTAGGGTTTCGGCCAACAACAAGACCTCATGGGTGGAGTTGGGTCTAAAACCCCAAGCATGTGTTTGATGTATTAACATGATATAAGAGAGATGGAGGGTGTTTATCTGAATGTTTCACATAGCTTTGAGACCCTATAGGTTTCGGCCAAGTACCCTAATAGGGTGGGAAGTTAGGACTTATTTCAAGTAAGGGCCCCAATGGCCCTATGGTAAGGTATGGTTGATGTTTAAGCAATTGATTTGGAGTTTTAATGGAATTTTTCCATACCCCCATGGCCTTGAAGTTTTAGACGAGAGAAAGTTTAGGGTTAAAGGATTAGGGTTGGGCTTAAGTAGGGAACCAAAGGGGTTCCTATGGCCTAGTATATGTGTATGAGTTACCAAGATATATGTTTAAGTAAGAGGGAAGAAGTTCTATGTTAACCAAACCTTTAGTTTGTATGTCATGAATTATAGGATAAGTCATAGATGTTTAGACATGTACCATGATTTGTAATAATATGTAAGTATGCCATGTCTTATGAATGATGAATGATATGCCATGAATGATGAATGATATGTCATGTTTATGAATGATATGCCATGTTTATGAATGATATGCCATGTTTATGAAGGATATGCCATGTTTTATGAATAAGATGTAAGTATGCCATGTTTTATGAATGAGGTTAAAGTCCATGCCTTTAGGGCATAATGATGATGTTAAGTATGATGAATGATGATGAATGACAAGTATGATGAATGAATGATGATGAATGACAAGTATGATGAATGAAAAATGATGCTTATGTCTTTAAGGCATAAATATGCTAAACGGCACGGTCGATGGTTGATGGTACGATGGTCGAAAGGACCGGTAAATGGGCCGGTAGACGGGCCGAGCGGTAACAAGTATGTTATGTTAAGTATGCCATGAATGTCTCATGAATGATGAAGCATGTAAAGTATTTTATTTTATGAATGGGCTTGTACCAGACCGAAGTATGGGTCCAAGGGATGGGCACCTTAAGAACGCCCCGGTTCTGGACTACCGACTATGCTGTCCACGGTTCTGGCACTACCGAAGCTGTGCAACAGGGATGGGCACCTTAAGAACGCCTTGGTTCGGGGACTACCGACTATGCTGTCCTTACCCTAGTAGATCGAGGCGAGCTACCTCGTATTTACTTAGGGATGCACGCTTATGATGTATGTATGTGGTACAAGCCAGGGCCCCAATGATATGATGAATATGTTTAAGCATTTAAAAGTATGTTTTTAAAGATTAAGCATCCTTATATATATATATATATATATGCATTTGCCACATGCATCCATCCATGTTATGCATTATGTTATGAAAAGTATGTTTATGAAAGGTATGTTTATGAAGGTATGGTTATGCCATGATTTATTTATGTTTATGCCATGATGTAATTATGTTTATGCCATGATTTATTTATGTTTATGCCATGATGTAATTATGTTTATGCCATGATTTATTTATGTTTATGCCATGATGTAATTATGTTTATGCCATGATTTATTTATGTTTATGCCATGATGTAATTATGTTTATGCCATGATTTATTTATGTTTATGCCATGATGTAATTATGTTTATGCCATGATTTATTTATGTTTATGCCAGGATGTAATTATGTTTATGCCATGATTCATTTATGTTTATGCCATGATTTAATTATGTTATGCTAAGTTAGAATGCCATGATTTTATTTATGTTTATGCTAAGTTAGAATGCCATGATATTTTGCTAGTTTAGGATACCATAATTTAATTATGTTTATGTTAAGTGAGATTGCCATGATTTTATTTATATTCATGCTAGTTAGGGTGCCATGATTTAATTATGTTTATGCTAAGTTAGAATGCCATGATCTTATTTATGCCCATGTTAATTTTGAAGCCATGATTTAAGTAGGTTTGTGCTAAGATAGAATGCCATGATTTTATTTAGGTTCATGCTAAGAATGGTTGTGAGGTTATGTTTATTATGTTATGTCTATGCCAAGTATTATGTCATGCTATGAATGTTTACGATGTTGATGTCTATGTCAAGTATTATGCTATGCCATGAATGTCTTATGGTTATGTTTATGTCATGCTATGAATGTGATGAAGCTATGGCTATGTCATGATGAAAGTATGCTATGTGATGATAAGACTTATGTTTTAAGTAAAGCACTAAGTATGCTAATGTTTCATATGCTCATGATAATTGATGAATGGTTTTAGTGAGTAGGAAAGAGTCTTACTAAGCCTGTGTGCTTATAGTCTTATTTTCCTTATACCGTAGATCACGCAAGGGGACAGTAAGGAAGCAGCAGGAGGGCGTCAAAGAATGTGTGTGATAGTGACTTGGCCAAGAGACCATATGTTTGCTGGTCTTATGATAGAACTTTACCTTTACTATTAAGTACTTGAATATGACTCTATGACATGATGCTAAAGTATGACATGATGCTAAAATATGACATGATGCTAAGTATGATATGATGCTAAGGATAAAGTTAATACGTCAAGTTCCATGTTATGATGCTAGGAATGGTAGTAAGTGCATGTAGGTGTAAGTTTAAAGGTTTCCGCTGCATTATGATGTCTACATGCCCTAAGTATGTATGTAACGTAACGCCGCTTTATGAAAAAAAAAAGCGGGCGTTACATATACTAAGTACTTTCAAATAGAATTTTTTTTAATTATCATTGTTGGTGCAAGTTCATTTTGTCATTTTTTGATGTATGACAAAGGGGGAGAGTGAGCTTAAGTTAGAATTTTTTTTTCTTCTTCCCAAAGGATCAAAATGAAAATCAAAATGTTTTTTCAAAAGGGGGAGAGCGAGCTTAAGTTAGATTTTTTTTTTCTTTCTTCCAAAGGATAGAGAGCTGAAGTTAGAAATTTTTTCCCAAAGGATCAAAATATGTTTTCAAAACTTAGATCAATTTTTTTCTATTTTATCCCAAGGATTATAACTTAGCCCTTTAATCTAATCTAACTTAAGATATTGTAAACATCAAAAAGAGGGAGAATGATAGTGCAAAATGCATCAGTGATGCCCTCCTCTAAGTGTTTTAATGTTTAACAATATGCTTAAGTTAGTGATACATTGAACAAGGAAGGGTTAGTCACGAAAGTACCAAAGTAAAGAAAAGTCCTAGTTAACCTAGGCAATAAGTCCTGGTTCGAAGAATTGGGTACTAAGTCCTGATCATGGATGTAACACCCGCCTTTTACCCCCACCTTACGGTGTGGCGAGAAAGGCGTCGTTATGCTTTGCATACATGTACATACAAAATATCTTAATGCAGCGGAATACTTTTTTTTTTCTTCCTCTACACATGCTTAAACTTATCATTCATGAACCTAGTGTCATTGGACTTAGCATATTAACAACATGCATGACATCATATCATAACTTAACCATTCCATAGCTTATTCATAATCATCATAGGTAGCAAGTAACTTATCCGTAAACATAGCATCATGAGTCTTAAGTCGTTCATTAGGCATAACCATTATAACCATAGCATAGAATCTAAGGAGGCATTTCCAAGACTCATGACATGCAATATGCGTAACTAAAAGGATCCTTTGCCAAGTCACCGCCACACACACACATGCTCTTGCCTCTCCTGCTGCTTCTCTTAGTAGCTTCTTGTTTGATCTACGGTACGAGGAAAATAAAACTATAAGCACATAGGCTTAGTAAGACCTTTTCCTACTCACTAAAGCCATACGTCACTTAGACATAAAACATATCGAATATCTGACATAGCAAACTCTGAACATGAAACATAAGCATAGTCTTGGCGTAAGTCATAAGCGTATGAACAACTAATATAGCATGATTCTTAACATAAACATAAACCTAAACTTACTTAGCATGACATTATTCTTAACATACATGATCATGGAACATAGCATGTCATAATTCTTAACATACATGAACATAGAACATAGCTTGACATAATTCTTAACATACATGAGCATGGAACATAGCATAGCATAATACTTAACATACATGAGCATGGAACATAGCATGACATAATTCTTAACATACATGAGCATGCAATATACTTACCCTGGCGTGATGCATGACATGAATGAATGCATGAGAAGAAAAATGCATTTACTACATAAGGATGCTTAGTTTTGAAACCATACTTTTAAATGCTTAACATAATCATAAAATCATTGGGGTCCCCGGTTTGTACCACATACATACATCATAAGCGCGCATCCCTAACTAAATACGAGGTAGTGAGCCCCGACCTACTAGGGTAAGGACAGCATAGTCGGTAGTCACAGAACCGAGGCGTTCTTAAGGTGCCCATCCCTGTTGCACAGCTTCGGTAGTGCCAGAACCGTGGACAGCTTCGGTAGTCCAGAACCGGGGCGTTCTTAAGGTGCCCATCCCTTGGACCCTTACTTCGGTCCGGTACAAGCCCATTCATAAAGATAAAATACTATACATGCTTCATCATTCATACTTGTCATTCATACTTATCATTCATACTTATTACATATCATCGTTATGGCTTCATCATTCATACTTATCATTCATACTTATCATTCATGCTTAAGGCATAACCATCATCTTCATTCATGCTTATCATTCTTTGTTCATAAAATAGAACGTACATGCATAATCATGTTTCTAGTCATACACATTATCTTGGTTCATAAAGCTTGCATGATCATGATACATAAACAAACATGCACGTCATACATGATACATTTCATCTAGCATACATAATCCTAGTATTCATCATAAAGCATGGATGGTAAGCTACATATAACATGACGAATACTCCTAGGGTTCGTGGCATTCATCCTAAAACATGCATATACCTTCATGAACCATAAATCCATTATAAGCATTTACCAACATACATGCCTCATTCTATTTATATAACATACTCCTACATCAATAACATATATTCATGGTATATGATCTAAATATTCATGAGTATACATAACATAAAATCAACCATACAAGGTCATGTTATATAACACATAAACTAAGATTTTAGTAATATGAAGATCCTTACATCATGCTTAACTATGTACTAGCATCATCGTAACTTATAAACATGCATTCTTGAGACCTTAACCCAAACCCAACCCTAGGTTTGGGTCTTGGCCGAAAGCCCTAAAGGGCCATGGGTCCATGGAAAATTTACCTAGATCATGATTAACATCCCTTACCTTATATATCATGCCATAGAAAAATCATTTGAACCCTTGATTGGACTTAACCCCAAGTCCTAGGCCTAAAGTATGGATTGGCCGAAACCCTATAAGGGTAACAAGCCCATGGGGAAATTCATACAACACCATTATTACCCATAAGGTATCATAGGAAACATATTAATCATGCTTGGAAAGATTGGAGTTTACCCTAGCCCCTTAACCTTGATGTGGCCGAAACCCTAGGGGGTTTCTAGGGTGCTACAAAACTTCCAAAATCATACTTTTAGGTTTAACCTATCATGAGTAAGCATTTGGAAACATAAAGGAAGTCTTTAACATGATTTCTAGCCCAAACAAGGCTTTGCCGAAACCTCCATAAGCCCTAACCATGGATTTTTTTTACAACATATCATGCCAATAAAACATAGATCATGACAAATAACTTGAAAGCTATCATACCACAGGTGAGGGGGACTTACCTTCCTTTATCATGCTTACAAACTTTGAATAGGAAATAACAAGAGAACCTCCTTGTCTCTAAACTTCCCCTTAGTCCTTGTATCCTTGTAGAGGGCCTTAGATCTTCAAGATGAGGGCTTATATGAACTTTTCCCAAGGGAGAAGGGGGCTTGGGGTTTTCGGCTAGGAGGGGAGGAAGAAGAAGAGGAGGGCAATTGACTTGATGGAAGAAGAGAGGAGAAATGTAACTCCTTCTCTTATGCTTTTATGCCACATTAAGGAGGGTATGTGAAGAGTCATGGTGCCTCTTCATTCTTTCCCAAGCCTTAACAAAAATCCACTTCATTCCCTCATAGCACTCCCTTGCTAGGTGAATTGGTTGGTGCATGCATGGTTGTAGACTTGGTCCAATTATCAAATCCTTGGTGTATGCACTTCATTTTTTATTTTCTTTTTATTTCATTTTTCCTTATTTTCGAAAATTCCCTAAAATTCCCCCATAATCATGCTAAAATTCCTAATTACAATTCCTTTATATTTATATTAATTTCTACCTAATTAAAACCCATTTTTGGAACCCATATAAAGCCCATTAGTACTTAGTTTCTCAATTGAAATGAGAAAATCATGGATTTCTAGGCTAAGGTTCGTACTACTATCTCTAGGTCCCTCGAAAAATTATCTAAACATGATCAATATTTTAAAAAAATATTAAGATAATTTTTCGGGTCGTTACAATCCCCCATACCTCGTGAAAGTTCGTCCTCGAACTTAGAATAACTCCGGGTACTTGCGCCTCATCTCGTCCTCGCGTTCCCAAGTAGCTTCCTCGAACCGTTGACTTTGTCATAGGACCTTGACTAAGGGTACCTCCTTGTTCCTTAGCTTCTTGACTTCCCGATCCAAAAACTGGATAGGTCGGCTTTCATAACTTAGGTCCTCCTGAACTTGTATCGTCTGTGGCTCGATCACTTGGTCCATATTGGAATCACACTTCTTAAGCATTGACACATGGAACACATTATGAATAGCTGACATCTCCTGAGGCAGCTATAGCTCATATGCCACCTTGCCAACTCTTTTCAGAATCATGTACGGTCCCACATATCGTGGACTCAGTTTTTCTTTCCTCCCAAATCTTGTCACCCCTTTCATCGGAGCCACTTTGAGGAACACCAGATCTCCAACATTGAATTCCAATGGCCGACGCCGAACATCTGCATAACTCTTCTGCCGACTCTGCGCAGTTTCTATCCGTCGTCGAATGTTCTGTATCGCTCGGGTGGTGTCGTCGATGAGATCCGTCGTGAGCCCCATCGCCTTCCTTTCACCACCTTCGTACCAACAGATTGGAGACCTACATCTCCTCCCATATAAAGCTTCATAAGGTGTCATTCCGATAGTAGCTTGGTAGCTATTATTGTAAGTAAATTCCGCTAAACATAGATATCGGCACCAACTCCCCTTGAAATCCAGAGCACACGCCCTTAACATATCCTCCAACACCTGATTCACTTGTTCAGTTTGCCCATCAGTCTGAGGATGAAAAGCTGTACTAAATCGTAATTTAGTACCGAGGGACTGCTGGACACATTCCCAAAAACGTGAAGTAAAGCGACCATCCCTATCTGAGATGTGGTCTTAGGAACTCCATGAAGTCTGATTATCTCCTTAACATATAATTGAGCTAGTTGCTCAATTGAATCAGTCATCTTGATTGCTAGAAAATGAGCAGACTTCGTCAACCTGTCCACAATTACCCATACCACATCATACCCATTTGTAGTCTTGGGAAGTCCTGAAATAAAATCCATAGAGATATCTTCCCATTTCCATTCCGGAGTCGGAAGGGGCTGCAGATCTCCTCCGGGTCACTGGTGCTCTGCCTTCACTCGTTGGCAGGTCAGGCATGCGCCAACATACTAAGCCACATCTCTCTTCATACCGGACCACCAGAATTTCTCTGTTAAATCTTGATACATCTTGGTGGATCCCGGATGCATCAAATAAGGGGTTTCGTGAGCTTCTACTAGTATCGCTCTCCGTAGTTCCGGGTCATTAGGAATACATAGACGATCCCTAAGATAAAGTACTCCCCCGTTGGTGACATGAAAACCATCACCCTTTCCTTCTAGGATCTCCTGTTTGATTCTCTGAAGGCTCGGGTCACCATCTTGTTTGTCCAATATGTCCTAGAACAGCGTCGGTGCCGGTGACATAAATAACTTCATGTTATAATCACATGTATACATTATAATTATATACCTATTGTGATTATGGGTAAACCGACTCATGTTATGCTTCCGAACCATTAGTACTCAACCCGAGTTTATGAACTATATTGGTCTATATTTGTCGTATGGTTGTTATAGGGTAGGTGAGATCCTATTTATTATATTACCAAAGATTTATTTATCAAGTCTTATAAGTCTATACACAAAAACTATCTGAACTCAGTGAGCTACATGGGCTGCCATCATGCCCATAATAAAGAATATCATAGCGGTGACTACCACCCCTTCGTTCATCTCCCTTTGGCCTACCTCAGGATCTTCTACCGTTTCCATCGAGTCTTCTTCTTCAATCTCGGGAACCTCCTCGGCCACTTCAGGGTCTTCCTCGAACATCCCGGGGTCTTCCTCAAACATCTCGAGCATCTCGGGATCCTCCTCGAATGGCTCGGGATCCTCCTCGAACGGCTCGGGCTCCTCCTCGTACATCTCGGGATCCTCTCCAAACATCTCGGGATCCTCCTCGAACGGCTCGGGATCCTCTTCGTGCCTCTCGGGATCCTCCTCAAACATCTCGGGATCCTCCACCGAATCCCCCAGATCTTCCGGAAACTCATGGCGGAGAAGTTGCTTGCATAATTCCGTATATGAGAGACGACATCCGTGCTGCCCCCAGATCTGATGAGCAACCTCTCTCGTCCGATTGGGCAATGAACGAAGTAGAGCTCCGATCCTATGATCATCCATGATTGAAAATCCTTCCTGCTCAAGTTTCCAGAACAGCCGATCTAACCTCCCCATGATGCCTTGAATCCCACGGACCGGACTATACTCCACCTCTGCTATTTGTTCCATCAGCTCACGACTCCGCCCATGGTAACAACTTGCAGTGCCGATCTCATGCAACATCTGGAATTGAAAAAAAAACACAGTCAGTACAAAACTGACAAACCAGTACCACAACTAGTTTCTCTTTTTTTTTTCAATTCACAGACATATACAGAGAAAAGCACACAAGATAACATCAAGTTCTTTTACTTTAACAGTTATACTAAATTTTTTTTCTATCCCTACCCGCATAACTAATTCCAACCTGTTTGATTTCCTAATAAAGCAAAGTATCGTTCATAGTTACATTGCCGACAGTACTTTTCATCATAACATCATTCATACTTGCATATTCTAGAATCATAGGTATCATAAAATTTGCTTACTATCATAAAATATGTAGAGAGGTACTTACTTGGAAGCGGCAGGAAGAAGCTTGATGTGTGTGTAGTGAGATGGTAACAGCTCTGATACCAACCTGTAACGCCCGCCTTTTACCCCCACCTTACGGTGTGGCGAGAAAGACGTCGTTACGCTTTGCATACATGTACATACAGAATATCTTAATGCAGCAGAATACATTTTTTTTCTTCTTCTACACATGCTTAAACTTATCATTCATGAACCTAGTGTCATTGGACTTAGCATATTAACAACATGCATGGCATCATATCATAACGTAACCATTCCATAGCTTATTCATAATCATCATAGGTAGCGAGTAACTTATCCGTAAACATAGCATCATGAGTCTTAAGTCGTTCATTAGGCATAACCATTATAACCATAGCATAGAATCTAAGGAGGCATTTCCAAGACTCAAGACATGCAATATGCGTAACTAAAAGGATCCTTTGCCAAGTCACCGCCACACACACACATGCTCTTGCCTCTCCTGCTGCTTCCCTTAGTAGCTTCTCGTTTGATCTGTGGTACGAGGAAAATAAAACTATAAGCACATAGGCTTAGTAAGACCCTTTCCTACTCACTAAAGCCATACGCCACTTAGACATAAAACAATCGAATATCTGACATAGCAAACTCTGAACATGAAACATAAGCATAGTCTTGGCGTAAGTCATAAGCATATGAACAACTAATATAGCATGATTCTTAACATAAACATAAACCTAAACTTACTTAGCATGACATCATTCTTAACATACATGAGCATGGAACATAGCATGGCATAATTCTTAACATACATGAGCAAGGAACATAGCATGACATAATTCTTAACATACATGAGCATGGAACATAGCATGACATAATTCTTAACATACATGAGCATGGAACATATCATGGCATAATTCTTAACATACATGAGCATGCAATATAGTTACCCTGGTGTGATGCATGACATGAATGAATGCATGAGAAGAAAAATGCATTTACTACATAAGGATGCTTAGTTTTGAAACCATACTTTTAAATGCTTAACATAATCATAACATCATTGGGGTCCCCGGCTTGTACCACATACATACATCATAAGCGTGTATCCCTAAGTAAATACGAGGTAGCGAGCCCCGACCTACTAGGGTAAGGACAGCATAGTCGGTAGTCCCAGAACCGAGGCGTTCTTAAGGTGCCCATCCCTGTTGCACAACTTCGGTAGTGTCAGAATCGTGGACAGCTTCGGTAGTCCAGAACTGGGGCGTTCTTATGGTGCCCATCCCTTGGACCCTTACATCGGTCCGGTACAAGCCCATTCATAAAGATAAAATACTATGCATGCTTCATCATTCATACTTGTCATTCATACTTATCATTCATACTTATTACATATCATCGTTATGCCTTCATCATTCATACTTATCATTCATACTTATCATTCATGCTTAAGGCATAACCATCATCTTCATTCATGCTTATCATTCTTTGTTCATAAAATAGAACGTACATGCATAATCATGTTTCTAGTCATACACATTATCTTGGTTCATAAAGCTTGCATGATCATGATACATAAACAAACATGCACGTCATACATGATACATTTCATCTAGCATACATAATCCTAGCATTCATCATAAAGTATGGATGGTAAGCTACATATAACATGACGCATACTCCTAGGGTTCGTGGCATTCATCCTAAAACATGCATATACCTTCATGAATCATTAATCCATTATAAGCATTTACTAACATACATGCCTCATTCTATTTATCATAACATACTCCTACATCAATTACATATATTCATGGTATATGATCTAAATATTCATGAGTAAACATAACATAAAATCAACCATACAAGGTCATGTTATATAACACATAAACTAAGATTTTAGTAACATGAAGGTTCTTACATCATGCTTAACTATGTACTAGCATCATGGTAACTTATAAACATGCATTCTTGAGACCTTAACCCAAACCCAACCCTAGGTTTGGGTCTTGGCCGAATGTTCTAAAGGACCATGGGTCCATGGAAAATTTGCCTAGATCATGATTAACATCCCTTACCTTACATATCATGTCATAGAAAAATCATTTGAACCCTTGATTGGACTTAACCCCAAGTCCTAGGCCTAAAGCATGGATTGGCCGAAACCCTAGAAGGGTAACAAGCCCATGGGGAAATTCATACAACACCATTATTACCCATAAGGTATCAAAGGAAACATATTAATCATGCTTGGAAAGGTTGGAGTTTACCCTAGCCCCTTAACCTTGATGTGGCCGAAACCCTAGGGGGTTTCTAGGGTGCTACAAAACTTCCAAAATCATACTTTTAGGTTTAACCTATCATGAGTCAGCATTTGGAAACATAAAGGAAGTCTTTAACATGATTTCTAGCCCAAACAAGGCTTGGCCGAAACCTCCATAAGCCCTAACCATGGATTTTTTTACATCATATCATGCCAATAAAACTTAGATCATGACAAATAACTTGAAAGCTATCATACCACAGGTGAGGGGGTCTTACCTTCCTTGATCTTGCTTACAAACTTTGAATAGGAAATAACAAGAGAACCTCCTTGTCTCTAAACTTCCCCTTAGTCCTTGTATCCTTGTAGAGGGCCTTAGATCTTCAAGATGAGGGCTTATATGAACTTTTCCCAAGGGAGAAGGGGGCTTGGGGTTTTCAGCTAGGAGGGGAGGAAGAAGAAGAGGAGGGTAATTGACTTGATGGAAGAAGAGAGGAGAAATGTAACTCCTTCTCTTATGCTTTTATGCCACATTAAGGAGGGTATGTGAAGAGTCATAGTGCCTCTTCATTCTTTCCCAAGCCTTAACAAAAATCCACTTCATTCCCTCATAGCACTCCCTTGCTAGGTGAATTGGTTGGTGCATGCATGGTTGTAGACTAGGTCCAAGGTTTAATCCTTGGTGCATGCACTTCATTTTTTATTTTCTTTTTATTTTATTTTTCCTTATTTTCGAAAATTCCCTAAAATTCCCCCATAATCATGCTAAAATTCCTAATTACAATTCCTTTATATTTATATTAATTTCTACCTAATTAAAACCCATTTTTGGAGCCCATATAAAGCCCATTAGTACTTAGTTTCTCAATTTAAATGAGAAAATCATGGATTTCTAGGCTAAGGTTCGTACTACTATCTCTAGGTCCCTTGGAAAATTATCTAAACATGATCAATATTTTAAAAAAATATTAAGATAATTTTTTGGGTCATTACAATGGATTGGGCACGAAGTCCTGGCCAAGGGATGGGCACCGAAGTCCTGACATAAGGTTGGGCACGAAATCCTGGTTCGTGGAATTGGGCAATAAGTCCTGGCCGAGGGTTGTGCACCGAAGACCTGACCAAGGGTTGGGCACGAAATCTTGATTCGTGGAATTGGGCAATAAGTCCTGGTCGTGGACTGGGGACGAAGTTCTGGTCGTAAGATAGGCCAAAAGTCCTGGTGAGTAAAGCTGGGCAAATGTCCAACCGGATGGGCCGAGTTGCAACCGTCTCCTGAGAGGAGTAAGTGAAAGGCGCGTTCCCCTGGGATGGGAACATAGGTGTCGATTTGACCAAGGGTTTCGCGGGAAATCTGAAGTCAGAACCAATTAATTAAGGTTAAGAATATATATCTGCATATTTGTCATGTCATTGATTATACGGCAGGTACCTAAAGTTGGAGGCAAGACAAAAGAGAAAACGAAGAAGAAAAAGTGTCCTGGAAGGAACTCTAGGGTGCCTGTATTGAAATAGGCGCCCCAAAGCTTTAGGGCGCCCTGCACTGAGTAGTCCCTCCCAAGCGCCTGTGTTGATACAGGTGCCTCGGAAGAGGGTCTTATCCCTGCTGCGAGTTCGGCGCGAGGATGAGCTTTGACCAAGGGTTATGAGGTGCCCCATAGCATCAGGCCACTCCAGACAATGCTATAAAAGGGGCTTCGACCCCTCAACTCAAAACATGAATTCCAAGATCATTTTGAGCATTCCGAGTGATCATAAAACGCTAACGACGAAGCTCTGCAACCAAGGAAGCTCCGAAAGGAAGTGCGCGGCACTTCGGAGTTCCAGATCGGGCGAGTCTTTGACTTTCTGTTCGGTTTGATTTACTTTATGCACTTAATTTCTTTTATATTTTTTATTGTAAATCTTTCACTGTAAGGCGGGTTTCTCCGCCTCCGAAAAGTCTGGAAAGGAGACCATTAGTGGGCGGGTGTTTCCCGTGCTTAGGCCTTGGACGCACTGACCCTGGGGGGTTGGGAACTAAGTAAAAAATCCCGTGTGCACTCTGAGTTTTGTTATTTGTTCGTTCTTTCTATTTTCCACTGCTACTAACTCTGTATCTAGAATGAACCTCAAAAGTCGACGAAATATGAGTTTCCGCTAAGTTTTTACGAGTGGATATTCACCCCCCCTCTATCGACGGCACTAGTCCCCACATGCGCGTCGGCTCTGAATGCCTTCCTCCCCATCGAATGGACTTGTTCTGCAGATCACTGGATGGGAAAAGACTATAGGAAATTTTTGAAGAGCGTGTGTACTTCCCCATCGGAAGGCACATAATTGGAAATAATTTCCTTAGTGTCGTGTAGTGGTAAACACTTAGATACGAATAATAGTATCCTCCCCATCAGAGTCACTGCTATTATTTTGCAGGGCTGAAGTGAACCAACTATTAATCGTACTTGTCAAAAAGTTAGGATTGACAAGATAGTAATACTAATGGGTAAAATCTCCTCTTACGAATATAGAAATTCGTATACGTCTACACCATCATAGCATGCGAATTTCTTGGTGTCTAGAGGTGTTGGTTGATTTCAAAAATTTATTATTTTGAGGAATCAATTTATTTTTCAAATTCTAAAGTAGTGTATGTTGTGATTCTCAGGATTTTCAAAATGGTCTTTAACCCACTAGCTACCATACTTAAGGAGAATAAATTTACTGGACCCAACTATATTGACTGGAAAAGAAACTTAGACATTGTCCTTATAGCTGAAGAGTACAAATTTGTACTCACTGAAAACTGTCCTAATAAGCCTAGTGACAAATTAGTGAAGAGAGAGTGAGCGTTACAAGAAATGGGTTAAGGCAGATGAGATGGCGCGGTGTTACATTCTGGCATCCATGTCGAATGTATTGCAACATTAGCATCAGGCCATGCCCACTGCTTGTGACATGATGCTGAACCTTCAGGAGCTCTTCGAACACCAGAGTCGTGCCACTAGGCAGCTGGCGCTGAAGAATCTAATGAGGACCACTATGGTCGAAGGGACAACCGTAAGGGATCATGTTCTGAAAATGATGACCCACCTTAATGAGATTGAGGTTCTTGGAGGACAAATCGATGGGGAATCCCAAGTCGATATTATACTCCAATCTCTGCCTAGGAGTTTTGAACAATTCTGGCTCAACTATAACATGAACAAGCATGAGTATACGTTGGGGGAACTCCTGGGAGAATTCCAGGTGGCGGAGGGGCTATTTCGTCCGAATTCGTAGACCTTAATGACTCAAAGGGTTTCTACTTCTGTGCCGAAAGGAAAGAAGAAGATGAAGAAACAAGGAGGGTTCAAGAAGGAAGCAGCAGCAGCATTGCAGGGACCACGGATTGGCGTGAAGAAGTCGAAAGGCAAGTGTTTCACGTGTAAACAAACTGGACACTAGAAGGCGAACTGTCCCCGTCGTCAAAACAAAGGTATTTTCTCATGCTTTGTCGTTGAAACATGTTTAGCGGTGCTATCTACCAGTACTTGGTGCGTAGACACGGGGGCCACTGATCATGTCTGCAATACTCTGTAGGGGTTCTAGGAACCCCGACGGCTAGTTGATGGGGAAATCATGGTCTACATGGGCAATGCTACGGAGGTGGCAGTAGTTGTAGTGGGAGATTTTTATTTGTCTTTTGAGAGGAATAAAGTATTAGTTTTGAGAGATTGTTTATATGTACCCTCATTTAGAAAGAATTTAATTTCATTTTCTAAGTTAATAAAGGATGGATATTCTATTGCTTTTAATAACAGAGTTGTTATAAAGAGAAATAGAGAGATTATCTGTTTGGGTACTATGGCTGGCAATCTGTACACTCTAATACCAAAGACTCCCACGATGCAAACAGAAGTTAATAGCTCATCATCTAACCTAAATAAGAGAAAGCTGCCTTCTAAGATGAATCAGACGTATCTTTGGCACCTTAGGTTTGGTCATATTAACCTTAGTAGGATTCAGAGGTTGATAGCTGATGGGCCCTTGGGTTCATTAGTGGTGGAAGACTTCCCAACCTGTGAATCTTGCTTGGAAGGTAAGATGACCAAGAGGTCTTTCAAGGCTAAGGGGCACAGGGCCAAAGATGTGCTAGAACTAATCCATTTTGATTTGTGTGGCCCTATGTCAATCCAGGCCAGAGGTGGCTTTGAATACTTTATCACTTTCATTGACGATTATTCAAGGTATGGATACATTTACCTGATACGCTGCAAATCTGAATGCTTTGATAAGTTCAAAGAGTTTAAGGCTGATGTGGAAAAATAACGAGGTAAAAATATCAAGACATTACGATCTGATCGTGGTGGTGAGTACTTCTTTGGAGAGTTTAGGACTACCTATCAGAGGCAGGGATTCAGTCCCAGCTGATTGCACCTAGTACACCCCAACAGAACGGTGTGGCAGAAAGAAGAAATAAGACTCTTATGGAATTGGTTAGGTCAACGATGAGCTATTTTGACTTACTTGATTTGTTCTGGGGATATGCTCTGGAAACGGTAACGTATATACTGAACTTGGTTCCATCTAAGTCAGTCCCTTCTACTCCCACAGAACTGTGGGCTGGGCGCAAGCCTAGTCTAGGACATGTTCAGATTTGGGGTAGTCTAGCACATGTGCTAAAGGGAGATACTGATAAGTTGGAATATCGTACGGCAGTACGTCTGTTCGTAGGTTATCTTAGAGGAATGAAAGGTGGTCTGCTCTATAGTCCTAAGGATCAGAAGGTAATCATTAGCACGAATGTCAGATTCTTAGAAGAAGAGTATGTGATGAACCACAAGCCCAAGAGTAGACTAGTGCTTGAAGAGTTAAGAGGGGGCATTCAGACCTTAGGACCAACTGTAAAAGAGGAAACGCCACAAGTGACTGCACCGCGTGTCACAGAAGATACACAGGTGGTACCTCATCGCAGTGGGAGGGTTGTTAGACAGCCTGAGAGGTTCATGTTTTTGGGAGAGTCGTCGGACTTGATCCCAGGCAAACATGAACCAAATCCTTGGACCTATGACGAGACCCTCCAAGATAAGGATGCAAATTCTTGGCAAAGGGCAATGAACTCTGAGATAGAATCTATGGATTCTAATCATGTCTGGAAGCTTGTAGAACCACCTGATGAATCATGTGTATATAAGAGGTGTGACGAAAACGTAGTGGTGCTTCTTGTACTTTACATAGATGACATTTTGTTAATTGGCAACAATGTAAAGTGTTATCAAACATAAGGGTTTGGTTGTCAAAACAATTTGATATGAAAGACTTGGGAGAAGCGGGGCACATCCTTGGGATCAAGGTCATAAGTGATCGTCAGAAAAGGATGTTGTGCTTATCCCAAGCTTCATATATTGACACTGTCCTGGCTCATTTTAGCATGGAAAACTCCAAGAAGGGTTTTCTACCCTTCAGGCATGGAGTTCCTCTATCCAAGGAGATGTGTCCGAAAACATCAAAGGAGATAGAGGAAATGAAGGTTGTTCCTTATGCCTCGGCAGTAGGAAGCCTTAAGTATGCTCTATTGTGCATGGGACCATATATCTATTTTGTCGTGGTCATGGTTAGCAGATATAAGAGTAACCTTGGACAGGGACATTGGACTGCGGTAAAGCATATATTGAAATACTTGACATGGACTAGGGATTATATGCTGGTTTACCGGGAAGACCAATTAGTCCCTGTGGGTTATACGGATTCAGATTTCTAGTCAGACAGGGACAAGAGTAAGCCTACCTCGGGGTTTGTATTTACTTTAGGAGGTGGAGCCATAGTTTGGAGGAGTGTCAAGCAAAAATGCGTGGCGGACTCTACCATGGAAGCTGAGTATGTGGCAGCCTCGGAGGCAGCCAAGGAAGCTGTATGGCTCAGGAACATCATCATAGACTTTGATGTGATTCCTGGTTTCCCCAGATCTATCACAATCTTTTGTGATAACAATTGTGCAGTTGCAAACTCGAAGGAACCATGAGCCCATATGGCGAGTAAACACATAGAGTGCAAGTACCACCTGATACGAGAAATCGTAAAGCGAGGAGAATTGGTTGTCGCCAAGATTGCATCAGAGGACAACCTGGCGGATACTTTCACTAAAACTCTTCTAGCTAGAGCTTTTGATTGACATGTGGAGGATATGGGAGTCAGATGTATGGCAGTGAGAGAACAAGAAAGTCTTTGAGTATAAGTGGGAGATTGATAGATGTGTATACTAAAAGATTTGATCTTTTATATATAAGATCATCTTTATTGTGAAAAGAGAATCACAACAACATTAGGTGCTTGTTTATATTAGTACATGCATAGAAGTCATTTACTTTACATTGTAGATAACATGGTGTGTGGTGTCACACGGAAGATCATGCTATCAGTTCCTTGCTTGGTATAAGTAGAGGCACACAGCCGAGAAGGAATTGGACAAACCATCGGGATGGTTGTAGTGTAATTAGGTGTGGTTGGTCTTGACCATAGAATTATAATAGTGTGCTTTGAGTACATCGAGCAAGATCAAAATCAGAGGTCATCCAATTTATACCGGCTTGATAATTGGATAGGACCTCTGTCACGCCCCGAGACCCAGGAGCCGCTGTTCCAATAGAAAAAAATCGGACAGCACCTCCCCTGTCCGGCGGACAATTTACACATACACACAGATAATATATCACACACAATATATATATAACACAACCACGCAGTTTAAAGGGCCTCAGGCCTCCAATTCACACATATATAACTGGTATATAACTATAACCGTCGTAAAACCAAAATCCGAACTCACCTGAGCTGCCAGGGGGCAGGAACAAAACCAAAACCAAGCGAAGTCCAACATAGGACTCAAAAGTACAACACCATCGAATAAAAACATAAATACATGTTCAAAACATGGCAACGGAAGCAGAGTATATACTACAGGGTCCATAACCGAAAAACAATATAAACTAAAACAAAGTCAAAGCTCCTCTCGAGCTAGGGACTGGCTGCTAGGGATCTCCTGGCAGGCATCAACCTGAAATAAAATGTATGGCAACGGGGTGAGTCCATAGCTCAGCGAATACCCAACAGATATGCATAGAAAGTTATACCAACAATAAGGGTTCAGCTAATACAGTCTCATATCAACAATAGGGAAAGACTGGAACTGAAAATACTGGGTAGGTACATACCTGAATCCATCTAACCTGCACAGAGGGTAAGAAATACCAGTGGAATACCAATAGACATATAAGCACAGGTAACAAGTCTCCAGAATATGCAATGTCAAACAAGTGCAGCAAATAAGTGCAGCAAACAATGTACGATGCAAAATATGCACATGGTGCAATGCCATGGTCACCCCCTAACTCCAGTCAAACCACCGAGACAGGCGATACTGTGTCGGCCGAGTGGGTAGAGCTGTGACACTGTCCGCACTCTGCCATCACTGCTCCTGAGTGACCGAGTGGACAGGATGCTGGTGGAGCTATCGCTCCGCCCCATGTACATATGGGGGAGATATCTCTCTCATCTTCTCTGGTCTATGGGTAGAGAAGGGATCCCTGCTTGCTACCACGCTCCGAAACCACTACCCCTGAGCGGACGAGCGGAGCAATACAGAGCAAATGCACACACCCAGCGGTATCCACTAACCCATGAGTGGCCGTGTGTGCATATCATGTGCCGGAAGACGATTAGGCTCAACCACAAGGGAGTCGCTGATCGCCGGCATGCAACAATGCAAGGATGGTGTATGATAGATACACATACCTCCCTCCCCAAGTCCTCAGTATACTAAGTCTCAATCTGAAATCCTATAACAGGAAATACAGGGAACCTACAAGGTATACTGACTGGAAACTACAATTCCCTCAAGGTCAAAGGCAGGAGATACAACACGATCTCTAAGCATACATTAGTTACGACAATACCTGAGACTGTATGGAACTACAACATACTAACTCAAGGGTAAACCACATGTATCCAGAACAAGTATAATAACTCAGGGGTAGACAACAAGTATCCAGAACAGGTATAATAAACAGGGATAGCGTATAATCTTACTGCTATCTATAACAGTCTATGCATAATCACATGACAATATCAAAAGAGATAAGTCAGAGGGTACCCGCCTCCAAGAGTGAAGTCCGTATCAAATGAGACAGAACCACCCGCCAATAATAAGTCAATCAAGCTCCTGTATCAAGGATTGTATTTAATTAGCTATTACAAAAATAACCACTAGCTAATTAATCCCTAATTCATTTTAGGGTTAACCAAATCCATTTCTTTCTATTTAATTTCCTTTAATTAAATAGAAGGTTCCTAATTACTCTATGTAATTAAGGTTGGGTTCACTTTCAATTCAACCCCACCAAGATTAGGTTTAAATTCTTTATTATTGATTAATCCCTAATTAAACTCCCTTATCTTAATTAGGTTCAACTTAGGTTTAATCTAAACCTAACCCAACACACAGAACCATATCCAATCCCCAAATTCAAATTCACAGAACTTATCTATTGCTCTAATTGGAGTACATAGCTACAGCTAAGTTGATCCAACCTGAAGTCTGAGCAATGGAATGAAGCTAGAGGAATTAAGCTCCAATTAAAAGTGAGCATGGATTTCACAGCACACAATAAATCCAAAATCTTAGATTCCTTACCTCTTATCCCGGTTCCAACTGCCGACGCAAACAGCAAGCTGAAAGAACACTCCACTCAATAGTGAAGCTCACGGCGAACTCTACAATCCATACACAACCTTGAATCAAATAGATCATCCACATCAACCTACCACTTGTTTAATTCAAGAATCTCATCATTCTAGTGAAGCTTACGACATCTCCTTACCTCACATGTGCCAGCGTTGCCCTGTTCAAGAATCGACAAGGACAACCGTAGCAAGGAGGAAGGCGCCAACCAAACACAGATCCCCTTTCTGTCCCTATTGCTCTGAGAAATTCCTTCTTCGCAAGAAATCAAAGGTGAGCCGTAATCAAGCCCCCAATCTCCACCTGTGCCAACGAGAGGTGGTCGACGATGAACTCCCGACCCAATCTTGATGTCGCCGCTTGCAATGACTTGCTCCCTATCGAACCTTGGATCTAAGTGTGGCCGACGATCCAAAATCCCGACGACCCTCTCCTCGGCCAACTCGGACGCAGTGGAGACTTTGTGGGGAAGAAGAACGTGAAGGGGAGGAGATTTAGTGTATCACGCTCGATCGGCAGAGAGGTGGGATGGGGCGGTCGGGCGTGGCTTCCGCTGCGGCGTCGAGTCTCACTGGCGGCTAGGTCATGCGGAGGAGAGGGAGAACAAGAGGAAGGCGTCGGTTGTGGTCGGGTGACTTAAGTAGGTGGGAGTTTTGCATTCTGATCCAACGAATTTCAAACTAATTGCAAAACCACCCCTAGGTTTGGAATTCCTTATCCCTTAAACCCTTGAACTTAGTCCCAGAGCCCGAAAAAAATTCTAGGAACTCCCCGAAAAATTTTCCAGGGCGACACAAAAGTTTCGGATTTAACATCCTCCCCCACTAATAAAAATTTGGTCCCCAAATTTCGATATTCACTATAGTAAACACTATTAAGAAGTATGCTGATATAAATACTGAACAGTAATGAACCATACATACCTCAAGTGAACAGGTGGGGGTAACGAGCTCGGATGACATCCTCAAGCTCCCAAGTAGCCTCCTCATCCGAGTGATGCTGCCATCCGACTTTAACAAGCCGGATTGTCTTGTTCCGCAACTGACGCTCTCGGTGACCCAAAATCCGTACCGGAATCTCCTCGTAAGTCGCGTCAGGCTGTAGTGGAACTGAGACATCCGACAACACGTGTGAAGGGTCTGGTATGTATTTCCTCAACATGGATACGTGAAATACATCATGTACACCGGTAATAGCTGGTGGAAGAGCCAACCAATAAGCAACTGCTCCAACCCTCTCCAGAATCTGGAACGGACCGATGTAACGCGGAGCAAGCTTCCCTCGAAGACCGAATCGTTTCACCCCCTTCGTGGGTGAAACTCGCAGAAACACATGATCACCCACGGAGAACTCCAGAGGTCTCCGTCTCCGGTCGGCATAACTCTTCTGACGATCCTGCGCCTCAGATATCCTGCGTCTGATGGTACGGACTAACTCTGCCTCGTGCTGGGCTCTCTGAGGTCCTAACAGCTGGGATTCCCCAACCTCCTCCCAGAGGGTGGGTGTCCGACAAGGCCTACCATACAATGCCTCATACGGTGCCATCTGAATAGCCGCATGATAACTGTTGTTGTAGGCGAACTCGACAAGGTGTAGATGATCCTCCCAACTGCCTCCGAAATCCATAACACAAGCTCGTAGTAAGTCCTCCAAGGTCTGGATCGTACGCTCTGACTGACCATCGGTCTGCGGATGGAAGGCGGTACTAAATCTGAGCTCGGTACCCATGGCCTTCTGCAGACTCTGCCAGAAACGTGAGGTGAAACGCGGATCTCGGTCAGAGATGATACTCAATGGTATGCCGTGTAATCTGATGATCTCTCTGCAATATAGCTCTGCTAATCTGTCCAATGAATCGGTCCTCCGAATAGCTAGGAAGTGCGCGGATTTGGTCAATCGGTCAACGATCACCCAAATCGCGTCAAGGCCTCGTCTGGTCCTAGGCAATCCCACCACGAAATCCATAGTAATGTGTTCCCACTTCCACTCGGGAATGGGAATCCTCTGAAGTAGTCCAGCAGGTCTCTGGTGCTCGGCCTTAACCTGCTGGCAAACTAGGCATCTAGCTACAAAATCCGCGATGTCTTTCTTCATGCCGTTCCACCAGTAGGAACGCCTCAGGTCTCGGTACATACGGGTCCCGCCCGGGTGGATGGCAAATCGGGAGCGATGAGCCTCCTGGAGTAACTCCTCTCGGACCGGATGTGACTCGGGTACGCAAAGTCTCCCTCGGAAGTAGAGAGCACCCTCGTCATCTCTGGTGAACTCAGACTGCTGTGCTGACGCTATCTGGCTGCCGAGGGACTGCAGGTGCTGATCACTCGCCTGAGCCTCTCTGATCCTCGTCCGGATGGAGGACTGAGCAACAATGGTCGCCAGAATACCCCTCTCAGTCTGACCCTGCTCCTCTAGACCCAACTCTGAGAAACTCTGGACGATCTCGGTAACCAGTACTCGGTGTGAGGCTAGTACTCCTCTGGACTTTCTACTCAGGGCGTCAGCAACGACATTAGCTTTCCCAGGGTGGTAGCTAATGGTACAATCGTAGTCCTTCAGGAACTCCATCCACCTCCTCTGTCGGAGGTTGAGCTCCTTCTGCGTGAAAAGATACTTGAGGCTCTTATGATCCGTGAATATCTCAAAAGTGATCCCATACAAGTGGTGCCTCCAGATCTTCAGCGCAAAGATAATGGCTGCAAACTCTAAATCGTGAACTGGGTAGTTCTTCTCATGCTCCTTCAGCTGTCGAGAAGCATAAGACACTACCCGCCCGTGCTGCATCAGAACGGCGCCCAATCCCTGATAAGATGCATCCGTATAAAGCACAAATCCGTCCTCTCCTGATGGAAGAACGAGGACGGGTGCCGACACTAATCTCTGCTCAGCTCCTGGAAACTAGACTCACAAGCCTCTGACCATGAAAACTCACGCCTTTCCTGGATAGGCGTGTCAGCGGCATAGCAATGCTGAAAATCCCTCTACAAATCGTCTGTAGTAACCGGCCAGTCCCAAAAAGCTACGAATCTCCTGAACAGACTTCGGCTGCCCAACTGGTGACAGCCTCGATCTCTGGGGGTCTACTGAAATACCTCGACTGGAAACTACGTGGCCCAGAAAACCAACTGAGTGTAGCCAGAACGCGCACTGCTGAACTTCGCATATAAGCACTCCTGTCGGAGGATCTCCAGAACAATGCGAAGGTGCTGCGCGTGCTCCTGCTCAGAACGTGAATAGATCAAGATATCGTCGATGAAGACAATCACGAACTGATCTAGGTAATCCAGGAATATGCGGTTCATCAGATCCATAACACCGCTGGAGCATTGGTAAGCCCAAATGGCATTACCAAAAACTCATAATGACATATCTGTGCGGAACGCTGTCTTCTGGACATCTGCCTCTCTGACCCTCAACTGATGATATCCGGATCGCAGATCAATCTTAGAATACACTGAAGTGCCTCTGAGCTGATCAACAAATCCTCAATCCGTGGCAGGGGATACTTGTTCTTGATGGTCACTGCATTCAACTGTCTGTAGTCGATGCACAACCTCAAAGAACCGTCTTTCTTCTTCACGAAGAGAACTGGGGAGCCCCAAGGGGAAACGCTAGGCCTGATAAATCCCCTGTCCAATAACTCTGGAGTTGGACTTCAGCTCATCCAACTCCCTCGGTGCCATACCGATACGGAGCTTCGATGCCGGCGAAGTCCCCGGTATCAGCTCAATAGTGAACTCAACCTGTCTCCTGGGAGGAAGACCGGGTAGCTCCTCGGAAAGACGTCAGAGAACTCTCGAACCACTGGAACATCTGGAAGAGATGTGCTACTGCTATCGTCTGCGCTGATCATGGATAATAGAAAGCCAGAACAACCCTGGGCTAGCAATCTCTGCGCCTGGAGCGCAGAAATAACTGATATGGCCGTCGTCTCGATGCCGGTGGAAATCCCACGAGGGTTGGTCCGGAGGTCTGAAAGTGACCACCCTCGTCCGACAATCCACTGTGGCATGGTACGCTGTGAGCCAATCCATGCCGAGAATGATGTCAAAATCCACCATCTCCAGTACAAGCAGATCTACAGTAAGAATCATACTGTCGAAGTCCAAGGGACATCCTCGGACCTCCTGAGTGATAGACAAGGTCTCACCAGATGGTAAAGACACAGATAGCTGTCGTGCTATAGAGGTAGGTAACCTACCAATCCTAGCCATGAATAATCGTGAAATAACGAGTACGAGCTCCAGTATCCACTAATAAATCTGCAGGTACTGAATATAAGGAGATAATACCGCGAAATACGGATCCGTCCGCCCTCTGTGCCTCCTCTCGTGTAACGGCGAAAACTCGTCCTGACTCTGGTGGTGGAGGTAGAGGAGGATACTGCTGGGGCTGCGGTGGTGGCAGAGGCTGGGGTACTGGTGCTCCAACCGCAGTCTGAGGCTGATACGGTGCCGGCTGATAACTCGGATAGTACTGAGGCTGTGTCATATACTGATGCGAGGGTGTCGAGATAGAACTCTGAGATGTCGCTGGAGTACCGACATGCTCATATCCAGACATACCATAAACCACTGCTGGAGTGACTGTCTGGGGTGGACGAAAAGAATGCTGGGTCCTCCGTCCTCGCTGTGGTCCTGACTGTGCAGTATGACCACTGTGTGCGGTATGGCCACTCTGGCCCGTGCCTCCAGTCCCCTCGTGTTGTGCCTTCAGGGCACAATCTCTACTCATGTGTCCCGGGAGCCTGCAGTAGAAACACACTGGATGCCCCACAGGGCAGTCTGTCATGGAATGCTCACGGGAACCACACAAGGTGCACTGAAAACTACCGCTGGTCTTCTTCTGCTGACGCTGCTGAGAATGCCGAGAAGAACCTCTAGAGTAGCGACCAGACTTCTGAGGCCTACCAGATGCCCCAGAAGTGCTCTGAGCTGACTGTCCCTGACCACGCTTCTGTCCGGAGGTCTGCTGTGGCTGAGTCTGAGATGCACTCTGAGCTGACTCTTTTCCCTTTTTCCTCTCCGTGTTCACCTCCTGCTGGTCATCTCAATCAAAAGGGCTCTCTCCAAAGCCTCACTGTAAGATGCAGTACTAAATCCGGCAAGCTTGAGTCGGATATACGCAGCTAGTCCTCTAGTGAAGTGGATCATCCGGGATCTATCCTCGGTAAACAGCTCGGGCAGAATTCAGGCCAATCNTATCTTCTCTACTCTCATTCTCAACTTCATATTCTCTACGCATTTTCGACTCCATCTTTCGGCGACAATGAAAGGAGGTACAAAGCTTCATCATCACAATCTCGGTGGAGAAAAGAAATAGCGCACGAGGATCCTGACATTCAAATTCAATCCACCGATGATGAGACCAAGGCTCAACTCCAACACCTTTCGACGCCCGAAACATAATGAAATATCGATGCAATTACTTCTAAGATTCAAGAAAATCCTCCTCTAAAATTTTCTATTTTCACTAGACATTTTGAGAAGGTCACACTTTCGTCAAGAGAATTGCATGCAAAATGTAAGCATTGTAATGCTTCCTACAAATTACAAGTTGGCGGCAGCTATGGGTCGTTGAAACGACATGTAGAAACGAAGCACCCAATGGAATATGGACTCGACCGCTCTTAAGCACAATTATCAAGATTTTCTAGTGGTAGTAGTACTGATTCTGGTTTATTTTTATATTATGATAATAAATTAAGAGAATCATTAGCTAAATTTATTTTCGTAGAACATCTTTCTTTTAGTTTTGGATCTAAATGTACATTTGAAGATTTTTGTAAAGAATCTCTTAATCCATGTGTCAAACATGTTCCTAGGACTACACTTACTCGTATAATAAAAGATTAGTAAAAAAAGAATTTAATTGATAAATTTAATAAATTAAATAATAAAGTTTATTTATGTTTTGATATTTGGAGTGATCATTGGCAAACTCATTCTTATATGGGTGTGACTTGCCATTGGATCAATAACTCTTGGATCCTCCAAAAAAGATTGATTGCTTATAGAATTTTTGATGAATCACATACTGCCCATAACATTGTACAATTATTATGTTTAATTTTAAAAGAATATGGATTGACTCATAAAATATTTTTAATATCATTAGATAATGCTAGTTCTAATACTGCTTCTATAGAAGAACTAAAATTTATTTATCAACATGTTATCGGTGGTTTATTTTTTTCATATTCGTTGTATATGTCATGCTTTAAATTTAGGTGTTTAAGATAGATTAAAACTTTTAGAAAATTATATTAAACCAATTAGAATCACAATTTTATATTTATTGTTGCACCCATCTATGATGAAACAATAGGGTATATTTTGTAAAACTAATAGAATGAGACCTAAAAAAATTTCACGTGATGTTCTAACACGTTGAAATTCAACATATCAATTATTAGAAGATTCATTTGAATATAAAGATTTATTATGTTTATTTTTTATATAGAATAGTAATACTAATATATATTTATTTTCACAACAATGGAATATTTCTAGTAATATTTGTGAAATTTTACAAGTATTTAACGATTCAACTGAATAACTTTCTGGTGTTTGTTATCCCACTGCTCATTTGATTTTAGTGAATTTTTCTAGTATAGTATTAGTATTAGTATTAAATAAGCATATCAATAATGAAGCTTTAACTTCTTGCATATTAGCTATTAAAATTAAATGGAAAAAATAAATTTATTTTATTTTTGAAATTTATTTAATAGCATTTACTTTAGATCTTAGATTTAAATTAGAAGTTTTACAAGAAATGCTAACTTTATATTACGACGTTTTAATTCCTATTAAAGATTTTTCTTCTCCAGATCTAGTTAATATTATATATAATATTAGAAATTATTTATATGATCTTTATAATCAATATTATATGAAATATAGAATACAAACTAATATTTCTGAAACACAACAGTCTACTAGTACTAATTTAAAACTTACAAAAGCACATCTTTTATTAAAAGAATGGACGAAACATCCACAAGGATCCTCAAGTTCTACACAGGAACTTGAGAATTATTTTACAACTTTTGATTTTAATGAAGTAGATAGCGAAGCTTTTAATATCTTAAAGTGGTGGTCACAGAAGGCTCAAAGCTTTCATGTTCTTTCCGTGATTGCCAAAGAAATTTTATCTTGTCAAGTGTCAACTATTGTTGTGGAGAAGACGTTCAATGCCGACGGTAACATATTAGATGAACGACGATCAACTATGTCTCCTAACTCATTGGAAGCTCAAGCATTATTAAATGATTAGACCAGAGCCAAGAAAAGAATCCAAGGAATGCAACTTTCAGAAGATGAAGTCGAAGAATTTGATACTGAAGGAACGACAGGAATGGGAGGAAATGAAAGTGAGTGATGAAAATTGTAAAAGGGTAAAAAAGTAAAAAAACTATGTGGGCTTTCATTCCCCTACACCCTAAGGGGATACGTAGGCAACTTAAATAAATACAAGCTATTTTTTTTAATAAATTTTATTTTTAAATTTTTAATTTTTAATTTTTTTTAATATAATAATCTCGAACTGTCGCAAACCGTGACAAACGGTGAACTGGTGGTTCCGAATTATGAACCGTAACCGTCTTGGGTGATTAAGGTTAAGGGTCGACCTCCCATCAATCGTCAAATCGACGGTTCCGAACCATCGAACCGTTGGTTCCAAACCGTCAAACCGTTGGTTCCGAACCTTGGTCGGGTCTACTTGGATTATAGACTTCTCTATCCAATCCTTCAATCCGAGTTTCATAGAGGTTCATGGTTGAGAAGAGTTCATCTAGAGAACTTTTTTCTAGATCCTTGGATATGTAGTATGAGTCCACCATTAAACTTCAATTTATGATTCTTGGGAAGGCATTGATAGTTTTTATCAAGATATCTCAGTTGGAGAGTTGCTCACCTACACTAGTTAGTCCATTTAAAATTTTCTTAATTCTAGAATGTAAACTATATACCTTTTCTCCTTTGTCAAGTTTGACGTTGTTGAGTTGAGATCGGAAAAGGTCTCGGTTTGCCAATTTTGCTTTCAATATGTCTTCATGAAGCTCTACTAGCTTATCCCATAAATCCTTGGCACTTGTGTAGCTTCCAATCCTTGTTATCTCTTGTTGAGGAAGCACACTTAAAAGATGATGCAAGACTTTTGAATTTGCTAAATGATCATCCTTTTGCTTCTTGCTCCACCTTATCTTTTCTAGTAGCTTATTTTCTTGATCCCTAGGCATTTCAAAACTGTTTTCTGTAATTAACATGATATCGAAATCAGTATCGAAAAATACCTCCATCATTTTCTTCCACTAAGAAAATTCTCCTTCAAATTTAGGTGGTTGGATGTGCGAGCCGGCCATTTTGATGAAATTGCTCTTCTAGGCGATTAGTGTGTTGAAGGGCGACCTTGCACTCTGATACCACTTGTTGGGATCGAATGACCCAGCTAGAGGGGGTGAATAGCTTCTCACCCAATTCTTTGGTTCTCTTCCTACATGGTTAGTGCGCAAGCGGAAATGCAAACCAAACAATTAGAAACAATGCTAACACGTAACCTTTTACGTGGTTCAGAGATTACTTGCTCATACTCCACGACATGTCCTTAAGGTGGATGAATCCTCAATCCTTCGGTGGATTAGTCTTTGGCAATATCCGGTTGAGCTTTCTCTTTTTCGGTGGAGAACAACCTCTCATAAAGTCTCTTATCCCTTTATAAGATAAGAATTAGGGTTTTAGGAAAAGAGTAGGCTTGGAAGCTTGAGTACTTAAGCAAGAAGGTCTTTCACAAGAAAACACCTAGCTCGTCTCAACTCTCAAGCTTCCCTTTAAATAGAGAAAAGAGCTGTTAACAAAACAGCTCAGTCCTGACAACAGTCGACTGTTACCAAGCCCAGTCAATTGGTACTTAGCCAACGGATAGGTTTTTGAACAAACCAGTCGACTACCAGCCAAACCAGTCGACTGATCTTACTGTTCGAAACTCATAGAAGGTTCAGTCGACTAGTGTCCCTACTGGTTGACTGATCCTATTACATACTTACTCTCATCCTCTCTGGAGTCACCCTTTGAAGCTCTCTTCATTTGACTTTCGTCCCTCAGATGCATCCAAGCCCTCGGCTCATCCCGATGTCATCCTTCACGTATGCCTTAAAGTCTGCTTCCCTCGGCTCTACTCCGTTGCTCCTTGTCCGGCAGTCCCTCGGATGCTCCATCCTTCACCAACTCAAGGACCCGAGCACTAGGATGAGATCTCCCACATGTGTGTTCCACCAAGTCCTGCATGACTCAAACAGACATCAAACCAATATGAAAACCTAACTTAATTATATTGATACACACATCAAAACCCATGATCTATCCGATCAAACCTGAGTCGATTGCACCAACACCACCCATACCGTACCAACTGGATCAATATACGCCATTCTATGCATCCACCTGTATTCCGCCGAGTCGAAGATAGCATATACCCAGGATCCCAACCGGGAGCTATGGTTCTCGAATGAGGGCTTATGAACTGGTTCCCGACTGAGGGCTTGTGAACTAGTTCTCGACAGGGAGCAACACACCAAGCCTGACTAGGAGCGGCCCCCCGACTACTTAGATGGATCTGCATGAGGATCCACATGCCACTTAACACCCTCTGAGCCATATGGCAGCACGCGACTAACCTCCTTATCACTACACGCTTTCAACATCAATTTTACACACTTCGACTTTAATTGTACAATAGAAGGAGGAGGTGTTGGAATCAAATAGCCCTACTAGAGAGGCAGGTGAATAGCTCGTCACCCTCTAAACACTTGTTCTTCCTACAAGGTTAATAGCATAGCAGAAATACAAAACAAACTATAAAGAATAAACGCTAACACAAATCCTTTAAAGTGGTTTGGAAATGACACTCCTACTCCATGGCAATCCTTAAGGTGGTCGATCCCGATCTGTCTTTGGATGAATCCCCGGAAAACCTCCGGCTAGCTTGTGTAACTCCTTGTGGGTGGAGAAACTTTACCACAAACTCACCAAGAACACTAGATCTCAAGGAAGACTACTAATAAACTTTAACCAAACTTATTTCATCAACCCTAGCCAGTCATCCCGAGTTCTCTTAAATAGAACTCAGTTGTTGAACTAGTCGTTACTAGTCGACAGGTGCTAACACCAGTCGATTGCTCCACTCGATTTTGAGCGTTACAGCCCAACGTTCAAATTCTAGCCGACATCAGTCAACTGCACAGAAAATTAGTCAATTGATCCTTCTGTGACCTCTACTACTCCTAGCAGTAGTCGACTGCCCAAACCCTAAACCTAGGGTTTCAACCCCAAGTACAATCACTCTACACTCGTCCTCGCCCGACCAACCTAGACTTAGCCTTGTAGCCTCTTCCATCAGCCTTGCGCCCCTCGGATGTCTTTCCATCCTTCACGACTTGCCTTCTGGAGCTTTCTTCGGCCTAGGTCCTTATTGTCGGGACTTCCTTTCCCAATATCCCACTTGGACTTTCCTTGTTATACATGTATCATGCACACTCACAATACATATCAAATACAATAATAAACCTAACTTAAACCTTTGCCCAAACATCAAAACCTAGGGCACCTAGATTGCTCCAACAATCTCTCCCTTTTTGATGTTTGGCAACTCATTTAAGTTAGGGAAACAATAACAAAGCAAAAATCATGGAACCTAACTTTGGCTCCCCCTTTACCTAAACTCCCCTTTAAGCTTGGATTTTCTTGCAAAGGTACTTCTCCCCCTTTGACTACAAATGAGCAACCATTGTTCCCCCTTCACTTAAGCTCCCCCTTGAGCTTTGATTTCTTACAAAGGTGTGTTAGTTTCCCACTTAAACCTAACACTTCTCTCCCTTTATCATACATCAAAAAGAACTCCAATAATATCCCAATTATTGGGTTCTTTAACCTCTAATAATTATAAACATTATGTATTAATCCCTATAAGATTATAGACTTGTTTACAATCATTTTGATACTTTTTGACTGCTAAAATAAATTCAACATGTATCAGTCGACTGAGATAGTTACCAGTCGACTGATCCCTATAAAAAATAACCTTATATAATTATCATTCGACTGGTCCCTGCACCAGTCGACTGATACCCTAATATTAGCCTATTTTTGCATTCTGAACCTAATTTCAAAAATGCATTAGAAATTTCACAAATCTCCAAAAAATTTTAAATTTTGTGGAGACGTTTATGGTACCTGTGTCTACTTGAGAAAAATACATTTAAAAATGTATATATCTCATATCCCAAGATTAACATAAAACTCAAAACTAGCTAAATGGTTCAGTTGAACCTTAACCTAAAGTCCTAGTTTTGGCCTCCACTTGATGTATCTACTCATAGGAAACCAAAATGCATCTCTAGCATTGATTTATATGGTATATATATACATCAACACCCACATTTTCATGTAATATGACCCCAATGTCATATTTCTTGCATGACACACAACCCACATGTGCCAAAACCCAAGGATTGAGACTCAAATCCGTCACCAATCCTTTGGCACACTCCATGGTCCATCTAGACTTCCGGGAGATATCCTCCTGAGATCTATTGACCATGGGTTTCAATTTGACTCTTTGAGCTCTCCTTGAGCTCTTAGCTTTAACCACCTCCTTAGGTGACTCATCTATAGTTACTAGGCCACACCGGCGTACCTCTGGTGACACTTGGCCCACAAACTTTACCTTCTTAATCTTGGACATCTTGTCCTTGATTACTCCTCCCTTACCAATGTCTTGTGTTATTCTAGTATTTGACATTCTTTTGGTCTTGGAGGTACCCAATTTGATATTTTTGAAGTTTTGACTACCTAAACACATGTTAAGTCCCCTAGGTCCAATAATGAAACTATCTAGGATTCTCTTCATTTCCTCAAACCTTGCCTTCAAGACTTGATTTTCCACTTCTAAGATTCTAACTCTAGAGTCAGCATGTCCATCTTAGATGCTCCTAAACCTACCCACCTTCCTAGGCATATGTCTTCCCTTCTTGGGATTAATGTCTTGATCATTTACTACCTTCCTCCCCTTAAGTATGGTAGTTTGGGTCTGTTAGTGATATGAGAGAAGTGTCCTAAGGCAATCGCCTTATGATTGTAAACATTCATTTTAATAAATGATAATTCACTATTTGAGTATACATGTTTGTGTATTTGATTGGGATCTTAAACTCATCTACTGAATGTCCGCAATACAACTCACAGCATAAGAGAATTTGTGATGGGATCACAACTAGTGATTATCTCTAAATGTGCAAATGTGAAGCATTGAAAATATCCCTAGTCGATGAATTGATAAAAACGGACACTATCAATTCTGTTGAGACTAGCATGGGTTATTCTCTAATCAGCTGATTCTCACTGGCTGGTGACATTGGGATATCCGGAGATAAACATGGATGCTAGTTAAGGGAACTAGTTCATTGGAGTGACTTACTGTAAAACTTCATATGGTAATCTATGTAGATATGTCAATGAAGTTCTTACTGCAGCTTAAGTGCGATGTTCCTTTGACTTGCAGTGTTCAAGTCATCTTGGTCATGGAGACTTATACTTTAACATCTTAAGCAAGCATCTCCTAGGAGGTGTGGACCCAGGATGATTGGGTATAAGCCGAAGTGCCCGAAGATGTTTGAGCAGCCTACAAAGGATTCACCACTCCTTGCGAGGAGATGTATACCCAGGCCTATCGTCGGATTGTTACTCAAAACCTCTGGCCAGAGTATATCATGTTTAGAGTGCGAGTCTCTTAAATACATGAGAGTAATTAGAAATCCAAAGGACGATAAAGACACTACTTGGGCTAGATGTGACGTAGTCAGTCTAGTGGGGACTGACACAAACAGACCATGTCCTGAACCAAGTGGGTATAAGGTGGTGAAGGGAATGGGGCACGATTCATTAGAGCTGCTGAAGGGTTTCAGAATTACTTCTGAGGTCAACCGTTGATCTTTCGATTAATTGGGGGTCATGATGTACTACTAGGTGCCACTCATGATCGTTCTATAATTAGTTGATTATAGACGGCCAACATAAATCGAAAGCCTATTTAGTCACACGCACTACGAGTAATCCGAGGGATTTAAAACGAGTTGAAAATTAGATTTTTCGATCAAGAGAGATAAGTCGAATCTGAGTTAATCAGAGGCGCAACGGAAACTTAAAATAGCTAAGTCTTTTGAAGGCTTATTGGGCGAATTAAATGAGTTTAATTCGCGATGGAAACGGCTTGGTTTGGCCGGCCAAAGAGGGTGTCCCCCCTCTTGGTTTGGCCGGCCATTAAAGGGGAATAAACCAATTTAATTGGTTTAATTAATAAAATAAATCTAGCGCGATTTGTTTTATAAATTATGGATAAATAAATTTGTATAAATAAATTTATAGAAATTTATTCTTTTTATGGAAATTAAAATAATCCGTGAAATGGTTTATTTTAATCAATTATGAATTGATTTTTCCATAATAAGAAAGTTTATAAATTTCTTATAAAATTTATTCCATAATAAAAGGAGAGAAGGTATTTGTTTTATTATAAAATTAGTTATAATAAAACTTGGTCTAAACGGAATAATTAATAAGAGAATTTATAGGATAAATTTCTTATGAAAAATTCCGTTAAGAGGGAGACTTGGCGAGGGAGAGGTTACTATATAAAGGAACCAAAGCTAGGCTTGAAATCCTTAATCAATTGAGCAATCAATAGAGCTTCCTCTCTCTCTCTCTCTTATTCTCTTCTTCCCTTCTCCCAAGCTAGGGCCGGCGCCCTCCTTGTGCATTAGGGCCGGCGCAAGCTTCCTCCACCTAGGGTCGGTGCAAGCTTCCTCCACCTAGGGTCGGTGCAAGCTTCCTCCACCTAGGGCCGGCGCAAGCTACCTCCTCCTAGGGCCGGCGCAAGCTACCATCAAGAAGGAGAAGAACCAAGAAGAAGAAGAAGCGGATCTCAACTCCTCTCTTCTCGGAATTTAGATTCCGTTACTTTGGTGGTTAGTTTCCTATCTTTTCTCTTGTTCTTCTAGTTGTGCCTTCCGAGAATCTAGTAGTTCTCATCGGCACAAAACTCGTGACTTTGCGAAGTCATCCCAAAGAGAACTCGGCGTGGACGCGAATAGAGGCGGAGCTTCCAAGGGACGCTAAGGTTGGATCTCGTCCCTTTTGTTCGAGTTACGAGAGGTACAAAGTAAACTAGTTTACTTTTCGCAATGTTTTATTTTATGATCATGTCCACACATCATAAGGTCGCATGCTAGATACGTGGTTGAAATAATTTGTAAAATTATTTTATGCTAATTCTTCCGCTGCACGTAAAATTTTAAAATATTACGAACCCGTATCCTTGTCAACATGCACCCGATCCCAACAGGGTCTTATTGGGTCTAGCCTTGGATAATGATTTCCTAGGTTTATCTACTTTGTTAACCCTATTCCTATCATTATACCTAAATCCATGATTATGCTTGAATAAATAATCTACATTATTTCTAACAAGCATATATGAATTAGAAATTGAATTAAACTTTAAATTAGGGATTACCTTCCTTTTTACCTTTGAAGCTCCCTCTTGACTTAAGGTTCTCTTCTTCTCTAATTTCTTCAAATGGTCTAGTTTCTTAAGCTCTCCTTTTCTTGAGCATTTTGTGTGGTAGTGGTCACACTCACCGCACGTGAAGCAAATTATATGCTTCTTATCCTTGACTCCATCCCTACAACCCGCATTAGTTTTTAAAAGAACTTAACCGGGTTTAGGGTTTACCTCCTTTACCTTCTTGAGTGAAGGACACCTACTCTTGTAGTGTCCCATTTCCCTATACTCAAAACATTTGATGTGTGATTTTTCACTCTTCTCAGTAGTTAAGGTTGAGGGTTGAGCTTCCAAGATCTTCTCCATCTTGGATTGTTCTTCTTCTCTCTCACTTGAGGATGTGGACGATTCTACTTCTTCCTTCTCTTCGGATGTTAAACTCGATTCAACTTCCGATTGGTCCTTCTCCTCCTCTTGGACCAATGAGCCATTGTCCTTAGGCTCCTCCACTTTTTGTCCTTGTGTAGGATTTTCATGAAGAGATATCACCTTACTCCATAGCTCATTATCATTCTTGTATTCACCTACACGTGATATAAGAAGGTAATAAATTCAAAAATAATTCTCGTTACTTCCTTATCCGACTCTGCTTCCTCCTTTTGTTTCTTGGTCCAATATCGAGGTTGAAGATGTTTCTCTTTTTTGTCCATCGGAGCTTCGAACATAACCTCCATTGTGGTCCAATGGTCTCAATTCATTTGAAACTAAGTCTCTAACCACTTCCTCCAATAATCAAAATCATTTCGATCGTATGGTGGTGGGATCCAAGTATCCCATCCTAGCGGACTTTCCATCTTCATCTTCCTCTAGAACTTTGCTCTCCAGGCAATTAGCCCGTAGACGAGCGACCTCACTCTAATACCACTTGTTAGAATCAAATGGCCCAGCTAAAGGGGGGTGAATAGCTCGTCACCCTCTAAACGCTTGTTTTTCCTATAAGGTTAGTAGCGTAGCGAAAATACAAAACAAACTATAAAGAACAATCGCTAACACAAAACCTTTACGGAGATGACGCTCCTATTCTACGGTAGTCCGTAAGGTGGACGATCCCGATCTGTCGGTGGATGAATCCCCGAAAATCCTCCGGTTAGCTAGTGTAGCTCTTTGTGAGTGGAGAAACATCACCAAAACTCACCAAGAACACTAGATCTCTAGGAAGACTGCTAATAAGTTTTAACCAAGCTTATTTCATCAACTCTAACTAGTCATCCCGAATTCTCTTATATAGAACTCAGTTGCTGAACTAGCCATTACTAGTTGATTGGTTCTAACACCAGTCGACTGCTCCACTCGAATTCGAATGTTACAATCCAATGTTCAAATTCTAGCCGACACTAGTCGACTGCACAGATGATCAATCGGTTGATCCGTCTATGACCACTACCAATCGACTGCTCCTAGCAACAGTCAACTGCCCAAAGCTTAAACCTAGGATTTCAGCACCGAGTGCAATCACTCTGCACTCATCCTCGCCTGACCAACCTAGACTTAGTCTGTTGGATCGAGAAAAACGATAGAGGGGGGGATGAATATCGTTAAAACTTTTTCGGATAGAATAAAGAGCGAAAACACAACGGAAATAATTAAATGCACACAGGAACACAAGATTTTTACTTGGTTCAGAGTCGCGGTCGGCTCCTACTCCAAGGCACATGGTCCTTGACCGTTTACTTTGGGCAATTCTATAATCGCGCAAAAGGTTTACAAGTTTAAGTACAAGAATATCTCGGTAAATGAAAATAGCTACACTTTTCGTTATCGATGCCCGATGTGGATCGTATTTCGGAGCAGAGGGTCATTGTTGGCGCTGGAATCTCGAAGTCGGAGTTTGACGGGGCGTAGTGCTTGAATGAAAAGCTTTGGAGCGTTAGAAAGCAGTTATGTTGAAGCCTTGGGGTCGAGCACCCTTTTATAGTGCTCCTGGGGGCGCCTGATTCGCTGGGGGCGCCTGACACGTGCCTTCAGCTGCGAGAACCTCCATCCATAGCTCGGTCAGCGCTTATCCCCTTTGATATGACCCCTGGTCTGACTGGGGTGCCCGGGACCTCCTGGGCGCCTAGGTTGACCTGGTTCATTGGCTTCGTGGTGGATTTGCTTCGATGGCTGCTTTGGCTTTAACCTTGGGCGCCCGGGACCTCCTGGGCGCCTAGCCCAGTGTGGTTTCGAAGCAGTCTTGCTTTCTTGCTGTTTTGGCCTTGACCTTGGGCGCTCGGGACCTCACGGGCGCCTAGCCCAGTTGCCTACCCCTTTCCTTTGGGGTGTTCTGAGCTGCAGAAACACACTCCTTCGGTCCCTGCAACCAAGGTTAGTTCCAAACCAAACAAAGCAAGAGTATTAGTCAATATTTACAGTCGTAGTTGTCTTGGTTCTGACTTCGGGTCTCCCAAATGGAACCCTAGGTCGAACCGACGCCTAATGTTCCCTCGACGGGGAACGCGTCCTCACCTACTCCTCTCAGGAGAATTTACCTTTTTGCCAACCGGCTACTCCGGTTGGACTTTTGCCCAGCTTAACTCACCAGGTCTTCGTGCCCAGTCCGCGACCAAGACTTAGTGCTCAATTCCTCGAACCAGGTCTTCGGTGCCCAACCCTCGGCCAGGTCTTAGTGCCCAATTCCTCGAACCAGGTCTTCGGTGCCCAGCCCTCGGCCAGGTCTTAGTACCCAGTCCACGACCAGGACTTATTGCCCAACCTTATGTCAGGACTTAGTTGTCCAGCCTGCGGCCAGGACTTATTGCCCAATTCTTAGAACCACGACTTCGTGCCTAGTATTCCTAGGACTTTTCCTACACACTTGAGTAACATCGTTAGAGCACCAATAATACTTAACTTTGAACCCTTTGCCAATATCAAAATAAGGTTCGATATGGTGCTTCCAGCACCAACAATCTCCCCCTTTTTGATTTATGGCAACACAATTCAAAGTTAAGGAAAAACTTTTAACTGATAAGAAAAGAAGGTAAGAATCAATGAAGTATAATAGTTATGAACCAAATAAATGTAAATTTGAAAAAAATCCTTTATTTCTCATACTCCCCCTAAAACCCGAATACTTGTGTTATAAAGTACTTAACTTTGACCTTTCCTCCCCCTTTGACATATATCAAAAACATACATGGGCGAACATAATATTCAATAGGGAGTTTTGAGTTTTTGTAAAACTTCTAAGTTTTTGACAAAGTGTTTTTCAAAAATAGAGTAAAAGCATCAATAAAAACTTTTTACACTTAGACAATTTTCCATTTTGAAAAGTTTTGCAAGCCTAAATTTTGTTAAAAAAACTTTTACTTACAAGGCTTTGCAAGAAGAATTCTACTAAACAAAATTGACTTAGGCAAGATTTTGAAGCCAAATTTCCCTTAAAAAGTTTCAACTTTGAGAATTAGGAAAAAAAATTTGTTTACCAAAGAAAATTTGCACACTTAGAAGAATTTGATTGGAAACACTTTAGACATTTTGAAAAACAAAATCTTTAAAAAATTTCTAAACAAGTTTTTCACCAAGAAAACTTTACTTGGAAACATTTGCCAAAATTTTTCAAAAAGTTTTTGCTCAGATAAATTTTGTTTGCTAAGAAAAATTTTACTTAGGCGAAAAACATGCACTCAAAAAAAAATTTGAAACACTTAGAAATACTTTGAAAATTTTGAAGCACTAGAAATACTTGAATGCCCTTGAAGTATTTTGACAGTACTTTGAAAAATTTAAAGTACTTAGAAATTTTTGTTTTACTTTTCGAAAAAGAGATAAAAATTTAAATATTAAAAAAATTTCTTCTCTCTCATTCTTTCTCTCCCCCTTAATGTAAAACTCTTCTCCTTATATTTTAGACCATTTCCAATTGCAAAACTGAAACATTGCACAAAGCTCCCTTATGATTTGAAATTTTCCCTTTGAAGATTTTCGAAAGAATACTTGAAAAGAGTTCGAAGTATAAACATATTCATAAGTTCAGTTTGAAATGATATTTTGAAACAAAATTTTCTGGGTATCACAAAGGAGATTCTAAGTAAAAAAAACCTTAGGTTAAAGTGAAAAATATTTGAGACCTTCTAAGATAAACTTTCTTTGAAAAAGTTTATGGAAGAATTTAATTTTCACTTTTTCTACTCTCCCCCTTGGCCATTTATCAATAAAGAACTTTTGAAAAATATATTTTGAAAGAAATTTAAAATTTGTGTATCAAAGCTTATGAGTCTTGAAAATATAAAAATTTGAGCGAAAAAATAATCCTTAGTAAAATAATGTCAAGAATTATGATAATTTCTAAGTAACAAAATTTTGAAAGAATGAATAATTGATGCTCAAGTCACTTTGAAAGATATTATGTATTTTTGAAAAATATAAGTATCCTTTTTTTTTTGAAAAATATCATGAGTTTGAAAAAACCTAAGTACTTTGAAAAATATTATGAATTTGAAAAACATAAGTACTTTTAAAATATTAAAGAAAATTACTTGACTTATCTTTTGAAAGTACTTACAAAAATATTATTTTTAACACATAATATTTTATTTACTTTGGTTTCTTTTCCAGTCTGACACAATCCTAGGAAACCTTATTAACTACAAGGACATTTCTCTAAGTGTCCTGGAAATTCTCCAACTCAAGTAAATACTATTTCTAAAAAAAAAATTTGATAAGCCAAAATGATAGTATTTTGAAAATATATGCAAGTACATTTTGAAAAATGTATGAACTTTTGAAGGCACAATATTTTAGTTGATTTGGTTTATCTTACAGTCTGACACAATCCTAGGAAGCCTTGTTAGCTACAAGGACATTTCCTTAAGTGTCTTGGAAATTTTTCCAAGCTCAAGAGAAATATTATTTTAAATTGATTCTATAAAAAACATTTTGAAAAAAAATTATAATATTTGAAAGGAAATTACTTGTGTTTTCAGAAGGATTTGAAAATACATGCATGAAAATATATCGCTTTGAAATATTTAATAATTCTTTTAATTTGACCTCCCCCTAAACTTGACTTAGTCCTAGGAAGCTTGTTGACCACAAGTACTCTTCCTCTAGGTCTTTAGGGTTTAGTTCAGATCAAAGAAATTATCTAATAATTTCAAAACAGATAATTACCAATAAAATTTTTTCAAAAATTCTTCTTTTGATTCAGACTCCCCCTAAATTTGACACATACTAGGCGTCCTTGTAAATTATGAAGTGGACCTTCCTCTGTGTCTTTAGGGTTTACCAAAATCAAATGAGACATAGACATAATTTTCGAATGTATTTTGAAACTTCGAAACATATTTTGAAATGAAGGTCATTTGTCAGGCATAGTTTTCGAAAAACATAGTATTTAAGACAGTTTTCGAAAACCATTTTAAAAGATGGTGATTTTCAAGCACATTTTTGAAAGAAAATTAAAAGAATAAACCACTCCCCCTGTACCGTTTGACTCTATCTAATGCCTTAGGGGATTTCAGTGTTATCCATGTTTGACTATGTTGACTATGTTGACCAAGTTTGACTTAGTTGACTATGTTTGACCAATCAATAACTAAATCAAACAAGCCCTAGATTTTATTTAAAACGAGTCTATTGTGATATTTAACATGAAATTTAATATTTTAAAAAAATATTAGAGATGAAAAAGTAGGGTACAGTAAACTGAATTAATTTGAAAATTAGAGATAATTTTGAATAACTTTTGAAAGCACTTTGAGTCTTATTTAAAATGATAGTGACATATATTCTTAGGTCCTAGATATCTCATCCAGTTCTACGTGATCAAGCATGTTAACCTTATGGGTTTTGTGAGATAAATATTTTAATTTTTAAAAAATGGTTAAGTTTATTAATTTTGAAACATTTGTTATGAATCTAAGATTAATTGAACTTTGTGTTAGATTCAAATCTAACAATAGTAAAGTGAATTTGATTTTCAGTAATTGGCTTCCAGGTCTTGGCGAGGCACTAGGCCTTCTTTGGCCATAGCCTTATTGGATCATCAACCCTTTCCTTGATAAAGCCTTTTATAGAAAATTCATCTTCAAGTTACTTCTTGAAAGATTTTGGTCTAACTAGTTTAGGTCTTAGATCGGTAGCTTCGGCTAGTTCCACCATAAGGTTTCCCTAACGTACTATCATCTCACCTCCACCCAATACTATGTTGTTCAAATTTCAATTAAACCGTTTGTCCTTAAACTATCCAATTCTAAATATAAAAAAATAAGCAAACATGACAAAAATGATCTAAGTTACGTCATCATTGGAGTAATACTCCGGATTTTTGAAATCAGCAAGATTATGAATTAAATTTTCTAGCATATTGACCTTATGTTTCAAGGTTTCATTTTCTTGTTTCAATTGTCTAAAATTTTCCTTAACTAATTTATATGAATCAATCATATTATTCATGGTAAATATTGGATTTTCAAATATTGAAAATTTACCTTTGTCGAATGTTTGTTAATGATCACGAGCTACTCGAACCAGTTTGGGTCGATCTCCTTCATTGTCTTCTGATTCCGAGTCTGAGTCGGACTCGGGTACAGGTTGTAGCTTCTTCCTTGGTGGTTTTCTTGGAGTTTTCCTTGCACTTGAAATTATACCTTCCTCGACCATTACAGTATCAGTCTGATTATTTAATTGTAATTCTAGAAAAAATTCGAAATTGGTTACCATTTTTGTCTCAGTCAATTCATCTTCTGACTCTGGCTCGAATTCGCAGTCAAGTATGGATTCTTTCTCATCTTCTGATCCGGAGTCAATTTTGAAGTCGGGTGCCAACTCTGTTTCGACTATTTGAGCTTGAGCCGAGTATGCAAAATAACTTACCTGATCTTCTTCTTCATCTGAGATCTCTTGATGAAGGTTAATTAATTTTTCCCAAATTTCTCTAGCACATCTGAATAGACCTACTAGTTCGAGTTGCTCCTTGGTTAGGCCACACTGTAGGATTGTAGTTGCCCTTGCATCGATCTCAATTTGGTTGAGGGTTTGTTCATCCAGTTTGTCCCAATCGTTTGATAACTCATCTTCTACGGGAAATGAGAATCCCGTTTGGATGATCAGCCATAAGTCCATGTGGGCTTTCAGAAGGGACTCCATTTGACTTCTCCAAAGATTGAAGTTCTCGCCGGAGAATAGTGGTGAACGCGCACCGTTCCACTCTTGGTTGGTCATTTAGTTTAAACCTCGTACACAAAAGAAACACCAAAAATGTACCAAGACTTGGTCTTGGATTAGTAGTGTGGGAGAAAGAAAAAACTAGCTCAGAAGGTGTTGCACGAATTTCGAGGTAAAATAATAATAAAATAATAAAAAAATTTATGACAAATTTTTTGAAAATGTTGGCATTATCAATTTTGATTAATGGTGAAAGAAAAAAATAAGAATTTAAAGTCAAAAATTTTGCTCGAGTTAAGGTAACACGAATTTCGAGAAAAATATTAAAATAATAATAAAAAATTTATGATAAATTTTCAAAAATTGATCGTTTTATCAACTCTAATGAATGGTGAAAAGATGAAAATTCAAAATTAAAAAATGCGTAAGAATATTTTAAACCCACGCACAAATATTATTTATTTGAAATAAAAAGCGATCGAGTGGGGTTACACCAACCTCGATTAACGAGAAAGATTAAAAAAAATAAAATAATTTTGAAAAATTGAAAAATAATCTCAAATTGGTGGTTGCACCAAATTTGAGCCACCCGCTCTGATACCACTTGTTGGATCGAGAAAAACGATAGAGGGGGTGAATATCGTTAAAACGTTTTCGGATAGAATAAAGAGCGAAAACGCAGCGGAAATAATTAAATGCACACAGGAACACAAGATTTTTACTTGGTTCAGAGTTGCGGTCGGCTCCTACTCCAAGGCCCACGGTCCTTGACCGTTTATTTTGGGCAATTCTATAATCGCGCAAAAGGTTTACAAGTTTAAGTACAAGAATATCTCAGTAAATGAAAATAGCTACACTTTTCGTTACCAACGCCCGATGTGGATCGTATTTCGGAGCAGATGGTCGGCGGCGGCGCTGGAATCTCGAAGTCGGAGTTTGCCAGGGTGTAGCGCTTGAACGAAAAGCTTTGGAGCGTTAGAAAGCAGTTATGTTGAAGCCTTAGGGTCGAGCACCCTTTTATAGTGCTCCTGGGGGCGCCTGACACATGCCTTCAGCTGTGAGAACCTCCATCCGTAGCTCGGTCAGCGCTTATCCCCTTTGATTTGGCCCCTGGTCAGACTGGGGTGCCCGGGACCTCCTGGGCGCCTAGGTTGACCTGGTTCATTAGCTTCGTGGCGGATTTGCTTCGATGGCCGCTTCGGCTTTGACCTTGGGCGCCCGGGACCTCCTGGGCGCCTAGCCCAGTGTGGTTTCGAAGCAGTCTTGCTTCCTTGCTGTTTTGGCCTTGACCTTGGGCACCCGGGACCTCCCGGGCACTTAGCCCAGTTGCCTACCCCTTTCCTTTGGGGCGTTCTGAGCTGCAAAAACACACTCCTTCGGTCCATGCATGCAACCAAGGTTAGTTCCAAACCAAACAAAGCAAGAGTATTAGTCAACATTTACAACCGTAGCTGTCTTGGTTCTGACTTTGGGTCTCCCAAATGGAACCCTAGGTCGAACCGACGCCTAATGTTCCCTCGACGAGGAATGCATTGTCACCTACTCCTCTCGGAAGAATTTACCTTTTTGCCAACCGGCTACTCCGGTTGGACTTTTGCCCAGCTTAACTCACCAGGTCTTCGTGTCCAGTCCGCGACCAGGACTTAGTGCCCAATTCCTCAAACCAGGTTTTCGGTGCCCAACCCTCGGCCAGGTCTTAGTGTCCAATTCCTCGAACCAGGTCTTCGATGCCCAGCCCTCGACCAGGTCTTAGTGCCTAGTCCACGACCTGGACTTATTGCCCAACCTTATGTCAGGACTTAGTTGCCCAGCCCGCGGCCAGGACTTATTGCCCAATTCTTAGAACCAGGACTTCATGCCTAGTGTTCCTAGGACTTTTCCTGCACACTTGAGTAACATCGTTAGATCACCAATAATACTTAACTTTGAACTCTTTGCCAATATCAAAACAAGGTTCGATATGGTGCTTCCGGCACCAACATAGTCTTCTAGCCTCCTCCATCAGCCTTGCGTCTCTCGGATGTCTCTCTATCCTTCACAACTAGCCTTCTGAATTTTTTTCGACCTCGGTCCTTATTGTCGGATCTTCCTTTCCTAAAATCCCACTTGAACTTTCCTTACTGTACCTGTATTCTGCACACTCATAATGCATATCAAATACAATAATAAATCTAACTTTAACTTTTGCCCAAACATCAAAACCTATGACACCTAGATTGCTCCAACAGGAGGTTCATTATCTCGATCTTAAAGGAGAAAGGAAATAATCAATCCAAATGAGAATCATAATATTCAAATGTAAGTTACTAATGATGAGATCAAGCAACTTCCATCACCCAAGATACAAGGAAGTATCGATAACAATACCTCTAAGGTTCGTGATGCTCTTCCTTTAAAATTGTCTATTTTTACTAATCATTTTAAGAAGGTTACTTTTTCATCCAAAGAATTACGTGCAAAATGTAAGCATTACAAATCCTCATACAAATTCCAAATGGGTGGTGGCTATGGGTTATTGAAATGATATGTCAAAACAAAGCACCCGACAAAATATAAAATTGAACGTTCTCAAATGTAATTGTCTAGATTTTCCTTAACTAGTGGAGGTACGAATTTCGATTTATTTATATATTCTGATAATAAATTAAGAAAATTATTAGCTACATTTGTTTCCGTAGAACATCTTCCTTTTGGTTTTGAGTCTAAATGCATTGTTTAAGTTTTGCTAAATAATCACTTAATTCATTTACTAAACGCAGTCCTTGAATAACACTTGCTCATACAATTAAAAAACTAGCTAGTAATTGTAGGTGAAAAAGATTTAATTGAAGAATTTAGTAAATTAAATAATATATTTTTTATGTTCTAATATTTGGAGTGATCATTAGGAAACACATTCGTATATGAGTGTGATATGAATTGGATCAATAACTTTTGGGGAAAAATTCAAAAGTGTTTGTTAACCTATAGAATTTTGGATGAACCACACTGGGCTCACAATATCTCTAAATTATTATGTTTAATTTTAATTGAATATTGATTAACATCTAAAATATTTTTAATATCATTTTATAATACTAATTCTAATAATGCTAGTATTGAAGAACTTAAATTTATATATCAACTTATTATTGGTAGTAGTTGTATATTTTATATTTTAAATGTATATATTCAAGATGGATTAAAAAATTTAGAAAATCATATTAAATCAATTAGAAATGTTATTTCATATTTATGGTTATATCTTACTTTAAAGAAACAATAGAGTAGATTTTGTAAAAGTAATGAAATGAGACTAAAAAATTTCACATGATACACTAATAAGTTGAAATTCAATATATCAATTATTATAAATTACATTTCAATACAAAGAATGATTATGTTTATTTTTTTGCATAAAATACTAATAATACAAATATATATTTATTTTCACACCAATAAAATATATGTAGTAGTATTTATGAAATTTTAAAATTATTTAATGATTCAACTGAATAATTTTTCGATATTTGTTTTCCTACTATTCATTTAGTTTTGGTGAATTTTTTAATATAGTGTTAGTTTTAAATAAACATAGTACGAATGAATTTTTATCTTTTTGCATATTTACAATGAAAACGAAATAGAAAAAATATTTATTTATATTCCAAAAATTTATTTAGTTGTATTTATTTTAGACCCTAGATTTAAATTAGAATTCTATATGAAATGTTAGTTTTGTATTATGATACTTTAATCCGCTTTTTACCAAAGGGCGTACCCAAGAATTGGTATATACCAAAAGGCGTACTTTTATTTCATTTTCACCAAAGGGCGCACTCATTTTAGTGAACTTCCTCTTATACCCCTCCCGCTAACTACTGTCTTTCTCTTTCTTTCTCAATAACAAATTCTGAGATGTCCGCACATGCTTTTTCAGACTTTTATTTTAAAATAATATATTATGGAATCGGCGCTAAAAACGGAAGGTAAAAATCGAAAAAATATTTCAGTTAAAAAATATCTCATCCAACATGATTTAAAAATATAAATAGATGATTTTTTATATTTCACTAATAGAAATTAATATATTTAATAAATATATTAATATATATAAAAAATCTGAAATCAATAGATTTCTGACAGTGTTGGCCTGAAATCTATTGATTTCAGGCCCGCACTAGGCTTGAAATCTATAGATAGATTTCAGGCCCAGCATGGGTCTGAAATTTTTTATTTCAGGCCCACGTCGGGCCTGAAATCTTTTGATTCAGGTCCGACGTCGACTCAAATTTTTTTTTCTATTTTAAAAATAAATTAATATATATAAAACCTATCAAAACACGTAATTTCAGATTAAAACGCAGGGTCTGAAGTCACGCTAGGAGGGCCTGAACACATCTGTGTTCAGGCCCTCCAGGCCTAAGGAATGTTCAGACCCTCCTTGGGCCTGAACACAATCTTGGATAAATATAAGTAAATTAAATAAAAATATCAATAGTTCTAGTTAGAGTTGAGCTATGAGATGATATTTTTGGTGTCCAAACTTCTAATGATTATAAATTATGTTGCAATAGGAGATTTTAGGTCTATCAGTGGGTTTTCACCAAAATCCACTGATGGACCTAGGATATTTGGATTTCTCAAAATCCAATATCAATAGTTAGAGTTGAGCTAGGAGATGGTATTTTTAGTGTCCAAACTTCTAATGATTATAAATTATGTTGCAATAGGAGATTTTTATATCTATCAGTGGGGTTTCATCAAAACCCACTGATGGACCTAGGATATTTTGATTTCTCAAAATCCAATATTAATAGTTAGAGTTGAGCTAGGAGATGGTATTTTTGGTGTCCAAACTTCTAATGATTATAAATTATGTTGCAATAGGAGATTTTTAGGTCTATTAGTAAGTTTTCACCAAAACCCACTGATGGACCTAGGATATTTGGATTTCTCAAAATCCAATATCAATAGTTAGAGTTGAGCTAGGAGATGATATTTTTGGTGTCCAAACTTCTAATGATTATGAATTATGTTGCAATAGGAGTTTTCTAGGATGAATCAATGGGTTTCGGTGAAAACTCACTGATGGACCTAGGATACTTAGATTTCTCCGTACTTGATATCTCTATTTAGAATTTACTTAGGAGATGTTATTTCTGATGTGCAAACTTAGTACCAATAATTTTCAGTTATATTCTCTAACCGTATCAGTTGGCACACAAAGATGTATAAATATGACTGCATCTTGGGCACAGTTAAAAGAAACCTCTCTTTCAACATGATTTTAAAAATATAAAGAGATAATTTTTTATATTTGATTAATTTAAATTAATATAATAAATAATATTTAATAATTATATTAATATATAAAAAAACCTATCAAAACACGTGATTTCAGATTCAAACGCAGGGTTTGAAATCATCCTAGGAGGACCTGAAGTCAAATAACTTCAGACACTATAAATAATTAATTTAATAAATAATAATTAAATATAAAAAAATATTTTTAAAATAAATGATTTTTCAGTGCCCTTGGGCCCGAAGTCATTTGACTTCAGGCCCAAGGCTTGGCTTCAACATTGCATGAAGTATCAACAGAAGCATACGAAATACAAGAAAAATTCTTATGCAAGCAAGCAAAAGTTGAGGACTCTCATGCTCAAATTGAGGAGTTGAGAATGACTATTATGAAAAATTCATGTAATGCTGAAGCAACAAAGCAATAGAAGTTGAGAATGACTATTGTGAAAAATTCATCTGACTTCCCGCTAACTACTTCCATGCTCAAAAGCAACAGAAGCCATGGGCCTGAAGTCATTTTGACTTCAGGCCCTCCTTGGGCCTGAAGTCATCTGACTTCAAGCCCAATGTGGGCCTGAAGTCAGATGGCTTTAGGCCCAACGTGGGCCTGAAGTCAGATGACTTCAGCCCTAAGGGCACTGAAAATTCATTTGTTTTAAAAATATTTTTTATATTTAATTATTATTTATTAAATTAATTATTTATAGGGTCTGAAGTTATTTGACTTTAGGTCCTCCTAGGATGACTTCAGGCCCTGCGTTTGAATCTGAAATCACGTGTTTTGATAGGTTTTTTTATATATTAATATATTTATTAAATATTATTTATTATATTAATTTAGATTAATCAAATATAAAAAATTATCTCTTTATATTTTTGAAATCATGTTGAAAGAGAGGTTTCTTTTAATTGTGCCAAAGATGTAGTTATATTTATACATCTTTGTGTGCCAACTGATACGATTAGAGAACATAACTGAAAATTATTGGTACTAAGTTTGCACATCTGAAATAACATCTCTTAAGTAAATTCTAAATAGAGATATCAAGTATGGAGAAATCCAAGTATCCTAGGTCCATCGGTGAGTTTTTGTCACGCCCCGAGGAGCTGCCCGTCCGATACCGACCGGACTGCCACTCCCTCGACCGACGGACAATTCAGAAACCTAACCTCTACGACCACCTCAGATGATTGTACCACAGCCTATAGGGCTGGAACAACCATCTGAAATCAACAAAAGTGAGACGGCGATGAAAGCTGCGTACCGGTACGACTTACGAACAAACGCAAAGCACAAGGCCTCCATGGCTCACAAAAGTACAACTATACCGCCGTATAAAATGGCAAAGTCAAACACGAATATAGCAGCGGAAACGTAAAGTAAAAGAAACAGAAAACGGGTACCAACATGTACCACCAACAAAGTAAAAGAGACATCCCGGAATCATCTCGAAGAAATACGCGACCTGGGACAGGCTGCCGGGCACTCCAGACCATCATCCTGAAATAAAAAACGGGAGCTAACGGGGTGAGTAACAATACTCAGCGAATATCTCATCAGATATACAAGATATTCTAGACTAGCAATAGTGTAACAAGCTATCGAAATAAACACAGGTATGGGCAGTGGTAAGTACAACTGGAAACCGAAATAGCAAATACCATACCAATGTGGCTGAGTCGCCGAACCCAGACATAAGGGTCTCCTGTATGTGTATGTCAATCAAATGCAAAATACAAGTATAACAAGCACGAGCAAAAGCATAATATATGTATGCACATGGTGCAATGACATGGTCACCTCTGTCGCCGGTCAGACATCGTCACCTATGTACGGGAGGAAGCTGAACGGAGGCCACCCTCCGGCGTAGAGCTGTGACTGCCGTCCGTTCTCTACCGTCGCTACTCCTGAGCAACCGAGTAGACGGTATGCTGCCGGTGTAACACCCCTACTCCATGACCTATCCTGGCGATATCACTAATAGCCCCAGGCCAAAACCTATCCTGGCGATATCTCTATCAGCCCCAGGCCATCACCTATCCTGGCTATATCACTATCAGCCCCAGGCCATCTCTGGAGGATATCTCTATCTGAGTGTTAACACCTACCCCATGTATATAAATGGGGAAGAGATCTCCCTCTCTCAACTCCTGGTATATGGACTACTCAAGGAGGGACCTCTGCCTGCTACCACGCTCCGATTCACTAACCCATGAGTGCATGAGCGGAGCAGCACAGAGCACACTACCCATACCCCGTCAACCACTAACCCATGAGTGGCCGTATGGATAGGTCAGTATGACTGTCGATCTGACTCACCCATAAGGGTCCACTGATCGACAATGATGCACAGTGCACGATGATGCATGACTCTGGTCAATCAGCATCAACTATCTAATCCACCTATATCAACATGATATGCAAGGATCATAAATAATGCACCATAACCTAGGCCCTAAAGGTATAGGTATCACATGTCAGGTATATCATAAACAGTATCAGCCAAAGTAGAGCAGATACAAAATACTACATTACTCTACCGCTAAACCTAGCATATCAAGCATATCAACTATGACTAATCTGAAAGATAAGTCAGAGATACCCGCCTCCAATGTAGAAGATCGTAAAGGTCGAGAATCCCCCGTCCAAAAATAATATCCGCGACAAGAATCTAAGTCCGGCCCTGCATAAAGAATAATAATTATTTAGCTAATACCTCAAATGATATATAGCTAAATAACTATTAATCAAGACTAATTAATTAGCCTAAAGTTTATACCATGTACACACCCGAGTTAATCACAAATGACAAGCATGAAAACATATAGGAAGAAATCTACAGTCGATCACCCCAAATTCCCGTGACAGATCAAACAACACACTGAACTGCCCAAGAAAACTCAGAACTCCACTGATCAGACAATCCACAATACTCTCTGCTACCTCCACTACAACAAAGAACATGGCAAAGTTCGAAGATCAAAATAATTACAACCCGAACTCTAATTAACCACAACTGCGACACCACTAAATCAGCAAACAACAATCCAACATCACGGCATAAATCAGAGACCCCAACTAAGACCAAGGAAACAGAATAGCAAATTCCACCTACGCATCAAGCAATTCAACACACCTTGATTCAATCCCTTACCTGATCGAGGGTCGGCGAGCACGTCTCGTAAGGTTCCAAGATCACCGAATAGGAATGAACAAATCCGACCTCAAACACCCAAAATCATATGGCTCTCGGTAAAGAAAAGGGTAGCTACATCAATCACCATTAACTCAATTAGGATTTCTATGTTAAGCCGAGGAACGTCACAATTCAAAATGCCTTACCTCGATCCAACGTCCAAATCTGTCTCCCCTCTTCGATACCGCGCAAGGAGGAAGAAGGTAAGTGCCGAAAACCCAATCGCCCAAACGAAGAGCAAAGAACTCTCAATCTGCCCTAGATGGAGAGGAGGAAAACCGAAGACCTCGATCCGACTCAAGAGAGATAAAGGGAGCTACCCTCCGGTGTCACCTGATCGCCGCAGGAGATCGGTCGCCGGCCTTGGAGCTCCGTTCGCACGAGAAACCGATGGAAGCCGAAGCGGAGGAAGAGAGAAAGGTCGGCGCGGGCTGGATGCTAGGGCAAGCGAAGTGATGAACCAACCGATTATATCATTGAACCCTTTTTCAATTAACCCCACCCTATTTTCGGTTTTTCTAACATCAGCCCTCTAGTTTCGGACCTTTTACATTTTGGCCCTTAATGTTTTCATATTTTAACAGTTTTCACCGAAACCCACTAATTCATCCTAGAAAACTCTTATTGCAACATAATTCATAATCATTAGAAGTTTGGACAACAAAAATATCATCTCCTAGCTCAACTCTAACTATTGATATTGGATTTTAAGAAATCCATTTTGGTGAAAACTCACTGATAGACCTAAAAATCTCCTATTGCAACATAATTTATATTCATTAAAATTTTGGACACCAAAAATACCATCTCCTAGCTCAACTCTAACTATTGATATTGGATTTTGAGAAATCCAAATATCCTAGGTCCATCAGTGGGTTTTGATGAAAACCTACTGATAGATATAAAAATTTTCTATTGCAACATAATTTATATTCATTAAAAGTTTGGACACCAAAAATACCATCTCCTAGCTCAACTCTAACTATTGATATTGGATTTTGAGAAATCCAAATATCCTAGGTTCATCAGTGGGTTTTGATGAAAACCCACTGATACATATAAAAATCTTCTATTGCAACATAATTTATAATCATTAGAAGTTTGGACACCAAAAATATCATCTCCTAGCTCAACTCTAATTATTGATATTGGATTTTGAGAAATTCAAACATCCTAGGTCCATCAGTGGGTTTTGGTGAAAACCCACTGATAGACCTAAAAATCTCCTATTGCAACATAATTTATAATCATTAGAAGTTTGGACACCAAAAATATCATCTCCTTGCTCAACTCTAACTAGACCTATTGATATTTTTATTTAATTTACTTATATTTATCCAAAATTGTGTTCAGGCCCAAGGAGGGCCTGAACATTCCTTAGGCCTGGATGGCCTAAAGACATCTGTGTTCAGGCCCTCCTAGCGTGACTTCAGACCCTGCGTTTTAATCTGAAATTACGTGTGATGATAGGTTTTTTATATATTAATATATTTTTAAAATAGAAAAAAAATCTGAGTCCATGTCGGGCCTGAATCAAAAGATTTCAGGCCCAACGTGGGTCTGAAATAAAAAATTTTAGGCCCACGCTGGGCTTGAAATCTTTTAATTTCAGGCCCACGTTGCCTGAAATCTGTTGATTTCATATTTTTTTATATATTAATATATTTATTAAATATTATTTAATATATTAATTTCTATTAATCAAATATAGGAAATCATCTATTTATATTTTTAAATCACGTTCGATAAGATATTTTTTAACTGAAATATTTTTTCGATTTTTACCTTCCGTTTTTAGCGCCGATTCCATAATATATTATTTTAAAATAAAAGTCTGAAAAAGCATGTCAGACGTCTCGAAATTTGTTACTGAGAAAGAAAAAGAAAGGCAGTATTTAGTGGGAGGGGTATAAGAGGAAGTTCACTAAAATGAGTGCGCCCTTTGGTGAAAATGAAATCATGGTACGCTTTTTTATAAATACCAATTCTTAGGTACGCCCTTTGATAAAAAGCCGTACTTTAATTCTATTTAGAGATTATTTTTCTCCTTGACCTATTAATATTGAATGTTAGTTTTATATTATGATAGTTTAATTCCATTTAGAGATTATTTTTCTCCGGGTCTTATTATTATTGCACTCGATACCAGAAATTATTTATATAATATTTATAAAGATTATAATATAAAATATGAATTAGAAATTAATATATATAATATAAAATATTAACACTAGTATTAGTAATTTAAAACTTAAAAAAAACTTTTATTAAAAGAACGGATGAAATCCAAACAGAAATTTGAGAATTATTTTTTGACTCCTTTTAATTTTAGTAAAGTACATAGCGAGTCGGATTTCGATATTCTATGGTGGTCATTACAGAAAAACTCAAAAAAATTTCTTCCTCTTCATTATCGTAAAAGAAATTTTAGTTTGTCCAGTGTCAACTATTGCTGTAGAATAGACGTCTAGTGTTGAAAATACTATATTGAATGAATGATTATCTACTTTATCACCTGACTCGTTTAAAGCCCAAATACATGATGGCAAATACTACTTGATGATTGAATGAAAGCCAAAAAAAGAATATAAGGAATGAAACATTGAGATAGCGAGGTTGAATATTTTGATTACTAAGGAAGAAACACTATATAAATATATATGCTGTGGATGTTATGTCGCGTGCCCATGCGCGGCACCTCCCAATCGATTGGTCAATTAATTGGTAGGCATCCCAATTGATTGATGAATCGATTAGGAGGGGTGTGTGCAGTCGATCGTCTAGCGCCAGCAGCCTCCGGCCACCTGATCTAATCTAAACTATAACCCAAGAAGGTGAACCCTAGGGATATCACGTCCGACGGGACAGAACATTGCGATGATCGAATTTAAATGTGGTGGTCGCATTACACCTTGCCTTGAATCGACTGAGCAATCAATTTAAGACAATATGAATGTCTCTTAGTGTTGATTATATTTGTCACCAATCGATTGGGATGTCTCTTATTCAATTCATCAGGCGAGCGCACACGGATGCGCAAGAAGCGATCCGCAGCATACAAATTTGTGTATATATATATAACTTAAATAATTATAAATTCTTCTTTACATTTTTTAATTTATAATTAAAAATTAAATATAATAATTTTGAACATGACGAATCATGTTTCGAACCTGAACTGATGGTTCAGGATCTTAAACCATCTTAAACGGTTAGGATGGATCTGTGTTAACCATCAAACCATCGATTCAATCGTCAATTCCGAATCTTGATAAGATCTACTTCTGCAACTCTTCTCTGCTTTCCCTTTACCTTCTTACTCCGCGGTAAACAGACCCAAAGTCTCCATGAATTAGATATTTCTCAATCTTTCGCTTTTCAACTTCATTTGAGGAAAAGATTGACAAAAAAACAGAGTAAAAAAAGTAAACATCACGCATCCTCTAAAGACAATCGAAGCTGTTTTTTTCTACAAAATTAGAGAAATAAAGTTGCGATTTCAAAGGATATATAAGCAGAACATGGAGCCACAATCATCACAAGTAAACGCCAAAAGACGCAACTTTGTGCGTCCTTCGAGCAGGAAAACTGAAACTGGGTCATCGGGCAGCGGTGACGACCGGGGCGGCGCGTCCTATGGCGTAAGGCGGCGGCGGAGGAAGCGGCGGGACGCTGGTGAACGGCAGGCAGCGGAGGATGAGGATGCACACCCGCCGGGGGATGGGGACTCGGAGCAGAGCCTCCTCCATCACGCCGGCAGCCGCCGCCGTGTACTCCTCCAGCACCGCCGCCATCATCGCAACGAGTATCATTTCGGCCTCTCTCTCTTCCTCTTCTTCAGCTGCTCGTGGTCGGCGGCGAAAGCTACGGAAATCAACCTCTATTTGTTAGAGGAAGAAATCCATGGATAAGGCTCTTTATAAACAAAATCTATCGAACGGACAGTAGATTTGCCCTGCGAGAATTTTAAGGCGTCAGACAATCGAGACTCCCAACATCACCCGCACTGTTATTGGGAATGAAGTGTGGGTCCCGACGTCCACCGAATTTTTGTTGCGGTGAGCATAAATGGCCCGTTGTGACATGGATCCGCTCAGGTGGGGAAAGATCCTATATATTCGATTCGACCCCTAAAATTATATGATTTTAACTCCCCCAATCCTAAATGAACAAAAGTGATAGTTATTACTTTTTTTTCTTTCTTTCAAGCAAAATTGTGATTTTTAAGGCTTTTTAAGAGTGGACCTTAATATTATTATTATTTAAAAAATTGTTTGAGAAAATAAATTTTAGAAATATCTCAGTGCTATTGTTGTCATGTTGTTTCGAAAAGGAAGTTTGTGCTCAACTACAATTATTCAAAGGAGTGGATTGAACGGAAACAATGACCAAATGAAATGACGAGAGATTCATTTGGCATTTGGCCGCTAGGCATCCTTTTCAATTTGGATCCTACCAAAGTTTGCAATACCAAACGAAAGTGACAAGTTCAAAATATTTTTATGTCTTAATCTTATCACGAAATATCTAGATGTTATTTAGAAAATGAGATTCATAAGTTGGACTTTCTTAACTGATTTTTTGCTAATGTAAAGAAATCGACATTTTACCGCAGGGTGCATGTAACTTTTCGAATTAATCAAGAGACGCAAGCTGAATTAATCAAGAGACGCAAGCTACTTTGATGTTTACCAAAAATCATACTTTTTTCAATACTCTTCCCATTTTACCCTTCTGTCAAATCTACCTTATCTGCATGCAATCATTTTTCCTTTTCCTCTCTCTCTTATGCACGCAACCTATCTTCTCCTTTCTTCTCATTCTTTCATCTTTTTCATGCATTTTCTTTTTCTTTCCACTTCTCTTTCTTCTCTCTTTTAGATGGATGCATGAAAAACATAGAAAAAATATCAGGCCCACGTTCGGCATGATATTTTTAATATTAGGTCTGCGTTGAGCCTGATATTTTTCATATCAGGCCCAATGTGGCCCTGATATGAAACTTGATTCACTTCAATAGGACCGTCGTCCATTGTGACAGCGACGACAGTTGGGACGTCGATCAGCTGGGGCTACGGGAAATCTCTGACTAGCTTCATCCAGTAGAGCATCAATTCACCGATGTTATTTTTGTATTGTTCTTGAAGTTCTCTGCTTTGTAATTTTAACTCAAGTTTTTTTTCGAAAACAAATTTTAAGAATTAAAAAGAAAATAAAATGAAATAAAATTTTATCATCAAATGGTTAAAATGAGTTGAAACCTGCGTGTTTTTTAGATTTAGATTGAATATTAATATTTAAATTAATTAACATATTCTTTTATTAAATTAAAACTAAAAGATCATATCAGACTCATGTTGGGCCTGATATGAAATCATATCAGGCTCAATAAGCCCAATATTAGATTTTATTTCTCGATTCTTCGTTATTACATTTTAACACCTTAGAGAAGTCCAAATAAACAATGGATAGCATATGTGAACTCCTTGTAACCTCAGAAATTCATGAAAACTGAAATTTATGAAATCAGAGCTCTCTAGGTCAATCAGTGGGTTTTGGTCAAAACCCACTGATTTGACCTATAGAGTTCCGATTACAAAAATTTCAGTTCCCGTGGATTTCTGAGGTTACAAGAAGTTCAAATATACTATCCATTGTTTATTTGGACTTTTCCGATGTGTTAAAATGTAATAACAAAGATTTGAGAAAAAAAATCTAATATTTGGCTCATTGGCCTAATATGAATTATATCAGGCCCATGTTGGGCCGGATATAAAATCATATCAGACCCAACATAGGTATGATATGGAATCAATATCAGGTCTAACGGCCCCAATGTGTGATTTTTTTTTCTCGATTCTTCGTTATTACATTTTAACACCATGGAAAGGTCGAAATAAATAATAAATAACATATTTGAGCTTCTTATATCCTTAGAAATACACGGAAACTGAAATATTTACCATCAGAGCTCTCTACGTCTAATTAGTTGGCTTTCACTAAAAATTTGATTTAACCTAGAGAGCTCTGATTGCAAAAATTTCAGTTTCTATGGATTTCTGAGGTTATAAGGAGTTTAAATATGTTATCCATTATTTATTTTAACTTCTCCGAGATATTAAAATGTAATAACGGAGAATCGAAAAAAAATCACACATTGGGGGCGTTAGGCCTGATATGGATTCCATATCAGGCCCACTTTGGGCCTGATATAAATTCATATCAGGCCCAACGTGGGCTTGATATAATTCATATCAGACCCAATGGGCCCAATATCAGATTTTTATTTCGATTCTTCATTATTACATTTTAACACCTCAGAGAAGTCCAAATAAATAATAGATAGCATATTTGAACTTCTTGTAACCTCAGAAATCCATGGAAACCAAAATTTTTACAATCGGAGCTCTCTACGTCTAATCTGTGGGGTTTGACCAAAAATCACTGATTTGACCTAGAGAGCCCCGATTGTAAAAATTTCAGTTTTCGTGGATTTCTAGGGTTACAAGGAGTTTAAATATGATATCCATTGTTTATTTGGACTTCTCCGAGGTGTTAAAATATAATAACGAAGAATCAAGAAAAAAAACTAATATTGGGCCCATTGAGCCTTATATGAATTATATTAGGCCCATGTTGGGCCTGATATAAAATCATATTAGGCCCAACGTGGGCCTGATATAGAATCCTTATCAGGCCCAATGACTCCAATGCGTAATTTTTTCTCGATTTTCCGTTATTACATTTTAACACCTCGGAGTGGTCGAAATAAATAATGAATAACATATTTATACTACTTGTAATCTAGAAATGCATGGAAACTGAAATTTTTACAATTGAAACTCTCTAGGTCAAATCAGTGGTTTTTGTCAAAATCCACTAATTAGACGTATAGAGCTCCGATTGTAAAAATTTCAGTTTTCATAGATTTTTGAGGATATAAGAAGCTCAAATATGTTATTTATTGTTTATTCGATAGCATATTTGAACTCCTTGTAATCTCGGAAATCCATGAGAACTGAAATTTTTACAATCGGAGCTCTCTAGGTCAAATCAGTGGGTTTTGACCCAATGTGTGATTTTTTCTTGATTTTCCGTTATTACATTTTAACATCTCGGAGAGGTCAAAATAAATAATGGATAGCATATTTAAACTCCTTGTAACCTCAGAAATCTACGGGAACTGAAATTTTTACAATCAGAGCTCTCTAGGTCGAATAAGTGGTTTTTGGTCAAAACTCACTGATTTGACGTAGAGAGCTCTGATTGTAAAATTTTCAGTTTGCGTGGATTTCTGAGGTTACAACGAGTTCAAATATACTATCCATTATTTATTTGGATTTCTCCGAGTTGTTAAAATGTAATAATGAAGAATCAAGAAAAAAAATCTAATATTGGGCCCATTGGGCCTGATATGAATTATATCAGGCCCAACGACCCCAATGTGTGATTTCTTTTTGATTCTCCGTTATTATATTTTAACACCTCGGAGAGGTCGAAATAAATAATGGATAACATATTTAAACTCCTTGTAAACTTAGAAATCCACAAAACTAAAATTTTTGCAATCAAAGCTTTCTAGGTCAAATAAGTGGTTTTTGGTGAAAACCCACTGATTAGACGTAGAGCGCTCCGATTGTGAAAATTTTAGTTTCCGTGGATTTCTGAGGATTTAAGGAGCTCAAATACGTTATTTATTTTTTATTTCGACCCCTCCAAGGTGTTAAAATGTACTACCGGAGAATCGAGAAAAAATCACACATTGGGGTTGTTGGGCCTGATATAGATTCCATATCAGGCCCACGTTGGCCCTATATAAAATCATATCAGACCCAACGTGGGCCTGATATAATTCATATCAGGCCCAATGGCCCAATATTAGATATTTTTTTCGATTCTTCGTTATTAGATTTTAACACCTCGGAGAAGTCCAAATAAACAATGGATATCATATTTGAACTCCTTGTGACCTTATAAATCTACGAGAATTGAAAGTTTTACAATCGAAGCTCTCTAAGTCAAATCAGTGGATTTTGACCAAAATTCATTGATTTGACCTAGAGAGCTCCGATTGTAAAAATTTCAATTTCCATGAATTTCTGAGGTTACAAAGAGTCGATCCCCCAACTATTATACTCTGTCGGAAATACCCTCAACGCATGCGCTCGAGCCTATCGGCCCTCTCCAACTCAGTCGAGCTATTTGACGATACCCTTGCTTTTAGAATGATAGGTTCAGAGGCTCGTTCTGGACTCATTCCTTAAGAGGACGACTGAGCATAAGAGGTCTTTCATCTGCGCGCTCCCGGAAGAGATGCTGCTGAAAGGGGTCCGGATTCCACTGCTTTCAACAGGTGCTACTGCTACTTATAAAGAACGATGGGCTTGATCACATATGATGGGCCAGTCTATGGATGAAGTCGGCGGTCTGATTCCAGGCCCTCGGGAGGTCGCCCCACGGCTCGGCTTCGCCCATCGGTAGGAGTTGGGCTTAGCTCTTCGCTTGTGGTTGGGCTTCGCCCTAGGGTTCTCGGCTTGTGCTTCGCCCATCGGTTGGTCTCGGGCCTAGCTCTTCGGTAGAGGTTGGGAATCGTTGATGGGTTGGCTATGCCCTTGGCTTTAGGGTTCGTGTCGTTGTAGATCCTACGGTGAATGGGTGTCATGCGGGGCCTTTTCTGTTGGTGCAGACAGCACCCAAGTCGAACCTGTGTTTTGATCAATGGCAAAGGGTTCAAAAGTTAAGATGTTTTGGTTATCTAACATTCTACTTGAGTGTGCAGTTTGAAGCCCTAGCGAAGGACTGCTAGGCACCTAGCGAAGGACTGCTAGGCATCAGAACCCTAAGACCCAGCGAAGGGCTGCTGGGCACCTAGCGAAGGGCTGGTAGGAAGTTAAAGACCTAGCGAAGGACTGCTGGGCACCAGGCGAAGGACTGCCTGGAACTGAAGACCTGGCGAAGGACTGCTGGGCACCAGGCGAACGACTACCTGGAACTGAAGACCTGGCGAAGGAGTGCTGGGCACCAGGCGAAGGACTGCCTGGAATTGAAGACCTGGCGAAGGACAGCTAGGCACCTGGCGAAGGACTGCTGGGCAAAAGTCCAACCGGCTCCGGTTGGCATCAGGTAAATTCTCCTGAGAGGAGTAGGTGAGGATGTGTTCCCCGTCGAGGGAACAGTAGGCGTTGGTTCGACCTAGGGCTCCATTTTTGAGACTCAAAGTCAGAACCAAGACAACTAAGGCTGTATAAACCTAATACTCTATTGCTTCATATTGTTTTGGACTAACCCTGGATGCAGGACCGAAGGAACGTGTGTCTGCAGCTCAGAATGCCCAAAGGAGAGAGGCAAGTAGCTGAGCAGGGCGCCCCCAGTGTCCGGGCGCCCCCAAGGCCAATACAAAACAAGTGAAGCAAAGAAGTGCTTCGATAGCTTACTGGGCGGGGCGCCCCCATGCTCCCGGGCGCCCCCTGCGTCCCGGGCGCCCCCAGTGCCCAGGGCGCCCCGCACTCAAGCCAACGAAGCGGATAACTTTTATCCAGCCGAGAAGCTCGCTGAAAGGGTCAACCAGGGCGCCCCCAGCGTCCCGGGCACTCCCAGAGTCAATCCTCAGCCCTATTCGATTGGGATAAAGGCTGACCGAGACAATTCCGAATCGGTTGACACATGGGGGGCTGCCCCCAACGTTCAGGGCGCCCCGAAGTGCTATAAATAGCACCCTGTTGGTGCTGGAAGCACCATATCGAACCTTGTTTTGATATTGGCAAAGGATTCAAAGTTAAGTAACATTTGTGATCTAACGTTGTTCACTGAGTGTGCAGAAAAAGTCCTAGCGAAGGGCTGCTAGGCACCTAGCGAAGGACTAGCAGGAAACAAAGTCCTAGCGAAGGGCTGCTAGGCACCTGGCGAAGGGCTGCTAGGCACCTGGCGAAGGGCTGCCAGGAAACAAAGTCCTAGCGAAGGACTGCTAGGCACTGGCGAAGGAATGCCAGAGCAAAAAGCCCTAGTGAAGGAATACTAGGCACTGGCGAAGGAATGCCAGGGTAAAAACCCTAGCGAAGGACTGCTAGGCACTGTCGAAGGAAGGCCAGGGACTAAAAAGCCCTAGCGAAGGACTGCTAGGCAACGGGCGAAGGACAGCTCGGTATCCAAGACCTGGCAAAGGACCGCCAGGCAAAAGTCCAACCAAAGGAGAGGTTGGCATCAGATACATTCTCTCGAGAGGAGTAGGTGAGGACGCGTTCCCCGTCGAGGGAACAGTAGGCGTCGGTTCGACCTAGGGCTCCATTTTGGAGACCCAAAGTCAGAACCAAGACAGCTAAGGCTGTATAAACTAACACATTATTATTTTATGTTATTTTGGACTAACCCTGGATGCAGGACCAAAGGAACGAGTGTCTGCAGCTCAGAGAGCCTCAAAGGAGTGAGGCAGTGGCTGAGTAGGGCGCCCGGAGTGTCCCGGGCACCCCCAAGGTGCATACAAAACAATGTAAGTAAGGAAGGCTTCGAACAGCTGCTGGGCGGGGCGCCCCCGGTGCTCCCGGGCGCCCCCGCTGCTCCCGGGCGCCCCCAGCGTCCCGAGCGCCCCCAATAGCAAACCACCGAAGCAGCTCCCCTCGAAGCCAATGGATGAAAGTTTGACCCGGTCAATCCGAGCGCCCCGAGCGCTCCGGGCGCCCCGGTCAAAGCTAATCCCGAATGTAAAGGGATCAGAAGCTGACCGAGACCGAGACGGATCGAGTGACACGTGGGGGGGGGCGCCCCCGACGATCCGGGCGCCCCCAGGGCTATATAAAGGGCTCTCGACCCCAGGCTTCAAAACAACACTTTCAATCAACGCTTCTACACTCTTCTGCTCCCGCGCTCTGCTCCGGAAACCTCCCGACACGAGACTCAAGCGCCGACGACGTCCTCCCGCTCCGAAAATACCATCTACTCCGGACGTCGGTAACGAAGAGCTATTTTAGTTTACTGTACTGAATTCTGTAAAATCTTTTGTAAACTATTTTTGCGACATATAGAATTGCCCGCAGAAAACGGTCAACGACCGTGGGCCTTGGAGTAGGAGTCGACCTAGGCTCCGAACCAAGTAAAACCACCTGTGTCTGTGTGTTTTTAACTTTAATCTTCCGTTACGCATTCTCTCTTCAAATCCGAACGATTTCCGATATTCACCCCCCCTCTATCGGTTTTCTCGATCCAACACACCCAACCCCAAGGCTTCTCAACAACAACTTCTTCTAACGCTTTCACGCTCTTCTACTCGAGGCGCTCTGCTACAGAAACCTCCCAACTCGAGATCCAAGCGCCGACGACGTCCCTCTGCTCCGAGATACATTCCACACCGGACGTCGGTAATGAAGAGCTGTCTTTTTTCCATACTGCACTATTATTGTAATCATCCTTCTGTAAACTGTTTTGTGCACATATAGAATTGCCCGCAGTAAACGGTCAACGACCGTGGGCCTTGGAGTAGGAGCCGACCGCGACTCCGAACCAAGTAAAATCTTGGTGTTTGCGTGTTGTTTAATTTTAATTTCCGCTGTGCATTCTCTATCTTACAATCCGAAACGTTTTACGATATTCACCCCCCATCTATCGTTTTCTCTTGATCCAACAAGTGGTATCAGAGCGGGGAAGCTCAAATTTGGTGCAACCACCAATTTGAGAATTTTTCAGATTTTTTTAAATCTTTTTAATTTTTTTTTCTTTTTCTTTCGTTCAAAATTTTTCTCGTTAATCGAGGTTGGTGCAACACCCCTCGACAAATATTTTTCTTTTACTTCCCACACTACTAATCCAAGACCAAGTCTTGGGATATCTCTTTCCTTTTTTCTTTTAGTTTCAGTTAAATGGACATGCAAGAAGGATTCAGCACAGCCAGACCTCCACTTTTCAGTGGAGAAGACTTTTCCTACTGGAAAAGTCGAATGGAGGTCCACCTGAAAACTCAGGTGGACATGTAGATAATCATCCAGTCTGGACTGGAGATTCCAAAGAACGCTGAAGGAATACCACAGCCGTACACTGAGTGGGATACCGCTCTGAAAAGAAGAATTGAAGCTGATGCGAAAGCAACCCAGACCCTTCAATGCGGCCTGACCAAGGAAGAGTTGAATCGGGTAGGACCATTCAACAGTGCCAAGGAGCTGTGGGGTAAGCTGATCGAGCTGCACGAAGGAACTTCCGACACTCGAATCAGCAAGAGAGATCTCCTCCTGAACAAGCTGTACACGATCAAGATGAATGACAACGAAACAGCAGCCCAGCTCCATGCCAGAATTCAGGAGTTAATGAACGGACTTCACACAATCGGTCACAAGGTAGAAAACCGTGACTTGATAAGGTACGCTCTCAACGCTTTCTCGAGAAACACCTTGTGGGCATCTATGGTAGATGCATACAAGGTTTCAAGGGACCTTTCAAAAATAAAGTTAGATGAACTATTTTCTGAATTAGAGTTGCATGAGCAGACTAATTGCAATCTGGCCGAGAAAGACATCGCTTTTCTTGCAGGTAAAGCTGGAAAGACAACCAAGAAAAAGCCTCAACCTGCACCCGAGTCTGATTCAGACTCAAACTCAGAAGACACCGAGGGAAATCGACCGAAGCTGGTTCGGCTAGCCCGAGACTACTACAAAGAACTGAAGAACCAGACCAACAGAAGAAAAGCCAGCCGAAGAAAGGAAGAACCAGCTGAACCCTCAAATGACAAGAACAAACCAAACGTGACCTGCTACGAGTGCAAGAAGAAGGGTCACTACAAGACGAAGTGCCCGAACCTAAAGGAGACTAAGAAGACTAGAAGGAAGAAGGCACTTCAGGCAACCTGCTGGGACGAGTCCTCCTCCTCCGAAGAAGAAGAGGTCCCACAGTCGAACCTGCTAGCCCTAACCGCCTCAGAAGAAATCGAAACCGAGTCAGAGTCGGAGCCGGACGACGACAAACTTACATTCTCAGAGGACGGCGAAATAACTGTAAGTGGATTTTCAAGAATTCAATTAAATGAGTTAATTTTCTATCTTTCTCGAGATTTGGCGAAAGCCAAACTCCGAGTCGAATCTCTCCGACAGGAAGTAAAACTCCTGAAAGAGAGAGCTGACTCTCGATCCTTAACTGAGAAGGTTCAAGAAGGAACCTCTACTCAAGTTGAAAAACTTGAGAAAGAGAACTCCTCCTTGAAAACTCAAGTTAAGGACCTTAGATCAGCTTTAGAATGATTCACTTCTGGTTCCAAGGGTCTTGACATGATTCATGGAAAACAGAAGTCAGTTCTAAATCGATCCGGACTAGGCTATAGAATCAAATCTAGACAAAGATCCTACTATGTTGTACTGAACCAGTCCAGACCTAAAGTTCAGGTATGGGTACCCAAACTGTGCATGAACAAACAAACCGGATCAAATCAGTATTGGATCCCCAAGGACAAGATTCACATCTTGCCAAACCATTATCGTGACTTTAGTCCAGGGGGAGCCAAATTAAAAATAATATTTATTGTTAGATAAAATTCAATCTTTGTTTGCAAATTGCATGATTGCTTGTTTATTTAATTTCTGCAATTTACCATGTTTAGATTTAGGAATGGTTAGTTTAAGGACTGAACCAACTTAACTGAAATTTGAACAACATAGTATTGGGTGGCGGTGAGATGATAGTACGTTAGGGAAGCCAATTCTAATAAGGTCAAGTATTCTCTACTTGGTCTCTTTAGACTGGTGAAACTAGCCGAAGCTACCAATCCAAGACCCAAGCTAGTTAGACCAGAATTTTTCAAGAAATAGTTTTGAAAATGAAATTTCATTAAAAGGCTTTGTCAAGGAAAGGGTTGATGATCCAATAAGGCTACGACCAAAGAAGGCCTAGTGCCTCGCCAAGACCTAGAAGCCAATTTTTGAAATTCAAATTCAAACTATTCTTTGTCAAATTCGAATCTAACACAAACTTTCAATTGATTGTAGATTCAAACATTTTTTTACAAGCTCAAAATCAACTGTTTTCAAAATTAACTTAAGTTTTTCAAAATAAATCATAATTTTTCAAATTAATTCTAACTACCAAAACCTGTCTCACAAAAACTATAAGGCTAATGTAATTGATAACCCTAGATTGGGTGAGACAGACTAGGCTGTGAAAATCAATTTAGGTTATTCCTAATTCTAATTGGATCCAAATCAACAAAACTCTTTATGTGTAGGAACATAAAGATTTGGACCAATGGATGTTGGATAGCGGTTGCTCCAGACACATGACTAGAGATAAATTGAAATTCACCAAACTCAAGTTCAAGAACCGAGGCTCAGTGGCATTTGGCAACAATGCTACACTCAAGGTAATTGGGTCAGGTAATATTGAACTTAAATCTGACTTTGTTATTAAGAAAGTACTTTTGGTTGAAAATTTTAATTTTAACTTGCATAGCATAAGTCAGTTGTGTGATTCTGGTTATGTAGTTACCTTCAACAATTCTAACTGCCTGATTAGAAACATGCAAGACTCAGAAACCATGATTAAGGGCACTAGGAAAAATAATGTTTACACTATAAACCTACCCCTAGTACCTAAATGTATGTTAACTCAGTTAGAACAATCAAACCTCTGGCATAGGAGATTAGGTCACACTAATCTGAGAATTATTTCAAAAGTCACCCAACTCGGCCTAATTAAAGGTATCCCTAAAATTAAAAATCATGAAAACTTAATATGTGAATCATGTAATCAAGGTAAACAAACCAGGTCTAGTCACAAACTAATCCAATCTGATCAAACTCAAACCACACATGAGCTCCTGCACCTTGACCTATTTGATTCACATGGAGCCAAGTCACTAAGCGGAAACCATACTGCTTAGTAATAGTTGATGATTACTCCAGGTTTACCTGGGTTAGGTTTCTAAAGACCAAAGATGAAACCCTAAACCTATTCAATGAATTTTGTAAGTTAATTGAAAATCAAAACGATACTAAAATTAAAAGACTTAGGAGTGACCACGGGGGAGAGTTTGAAAATCAACGGTTCGAGGAATTCTGTAAGGTAAATGGGTACATACATGAATTTTCGTGTCCTAGAACCCCCCAGCAAAATGGGATAGTCGAAAGAAGAAATAGAACCCTACAGGAAGCCGCTAGGGCTATGCTCAACGAATTCAACCTAGTCAACCAATATTGGGCAGAAGCAGTTAGTACGGCTTGCTACATTCAAAATAGGGTCCTGATTAACAAGCGACACAACAAAACACCCTATGAATTATACTATCATAGACTTCCAAATCTACACTACCTAAGGGTCTTTGGATGCAAAGTCCATATCCTAAACACCAAAGACTATCTAGGAAAATTCCAGTCTAAGTCAACCCCAGGCATCTTCCTAGGATATTCAACCACAAGTAGAGCCTATAGGGTTTACAACAAACAAACTAAGAAAATCGAAGAAACAACCAATTTAATATTTGATGAAGAAATTAACTCAAAACCTGATAATCCAAATCAAACTTCATCAAGTACTGATCATGAAGATAATGAACAAGCTGTTGAATCTTTAGTTGAACCCATAAACGAACTAACTATTGAACCAACTAATGAGTCAATTGAATCAACTATGGAACCAATAATTGAATCAACTCAAATAGTTGAATCAAATAGTGAACCAAACCGACCAGCCGGACCTGAGGCTGAACCAAGTTCCAGAAAAACCAAGAAACCCAGACTCAGTCACCCAACCGATCAAATTGTGGGTGATCCAACTCTAGGAGTCAGAACTAGGTCTTCCTACAGAAACCTTAGTCAGATAGCAATGATTTCAAAAATAGAACCTAAGACTATAGAAGAAGCCCTACCTGATCCTGATTGGATCATAGCTATGCAAGAAGAGTTAGCCCAATTTGAGAGGAACCAAGTCTGGGAACTAGTACCTAAACCTGAGGACAAATCCGTCATTAACACTAAGTGGGTTTTTAGAAATAAGTTGAATGATCAAGGAGAGATAGTCAGAAATAAAACCCGCTTAGTAGCAAAAGGATTCAGCCAAGTAGAAGGATTAGACTATGACGAAACCTATGTCCCGGTAGCTAGACTTGAGCCCATTAGGATGTTATTGGCCTTTGCATCCCATAAAGGATTTAAACTATATCAAATGGATGTAAAGTCAGCCTTTCTAAATGGATTCATTAAGGAAGAAGTCTATGTAGGACAACCCCCTGGTTTTGAGGACTTAGAAAGACCTGACCATGTTTACAAACTTACCAAAGCACTTTATGGACAAAAACAAGCACCTAGGGCCTGGTATGAACGCTTATCCACTTACCTAATTTCTAAAGAATTTAAACAAGGACAAATCGATTCAACCCTATTTATTAAAACTTTAGATAAAGAAATCTTTATTGCCCAAATCTACGTCGATAACATAATATTTGGATCCACCAACTCTAAGTTTTTAAAAGAATTCGTTAAAATAATGGAAAATGAATTTGAAATGAGCTTAGTTGGTGAGCTCAACTTTTTCCTAGGGTTACAAATTAAACAAACTAAGGATGGGAACTATGTCCATCAATCCAAATATGCTAAAGAGTTAATAAAGAAATTTAAAATGGATAACTCTAAAAGCATAAGTACTCCTATGGCCACTAATATAAAAATATATAGTGACCCTGATGGAAAACTAGTAGACCTTAAACATTATAGGAGTATGATTGGAAGCCTACTATACCTTACAGCCAGCAGACCTGATATCCTTTTCTCGGTAGGAATGTGTGCTAGATACCAAACCTGTGCTAAGGAAACGCACTTAGGGCCCTAAAAAAAATATTAAGATACATTAAGGGCACCCTAAATGTAGGGATCTGGTATCCTAGGACCTCATCTTTTAAACTATCAAGATATTCAGACTTTGACTATGCTGGTTGTAAGCTAGATAGAAAAAGTACAAGCAGAAGCTGCCAACTCTTAGGTAACAGTCTAGTAAGTTGGTGCAGCAGAAAGCAACACTGTGTAGCTCTGTCCACAACAGAAGCTGAGTATGTTGCTTTAGGAGAGTGTGTAGCACAACTCTTATGGATGATGCACACTCTTAAAGACTTCCAGCTTGACTACAATCAAATCCAAGTCTTCATTGATAATATAAGCTCAATTAATCTAACTAAAAATCCAATCCAACACTCCAGAACTAAACACATAGAAGTTAAACACCACTTTGTAAGAGATCATGTAGCCAGGGGTGAAACAGTCCTTAAGCATATAGACTCTAAATCCAACTTAGCCGACATATTCACTAAACCCCTACCTGAGTTGGAGTTCAGCTCATTAAGAAGGCAGTTAGGATTATGCTTGGTAGAATAGGTTTACTCTACTTTTGGTTTTCTTACTGCTTTATTTGATTTGAAAAATTAACTTTTAAAAGAATTTTAAAACTGCTTTATTTGATTTGAAAAATCAGCTTTTAAAAATAGTTTTAAAACTGCTTTACTGAATTTTAAAATCAGTTTTTAACATCTTTTTATTATTCTTTTTCTTTCTTAGTTTTTCTTGAAAAACTACCCCCTTCAAAACTAGAGTTTTTTCGCAAATGGACTTAGCCTAGGCCCTAACCCTAGAACTGCATGCACCTATAGATTCAGAAGCCAGCATCTCACAAGCACCTTAGGGTACTGTTGATTGATAACCTAGAATGGGTTGAGATGCTTAGGTCTTTGTCTTAATTCAAGATGTTTTAAGTCAGTGCATCTGCAGCAATTGGGGCACTAAATACAACTAGATACAGTAATCAAGTTAAGTGTCAAGCTTAGACAATCTAACTTGAACAGAACACTTAACTCGACTAACCCTAACGAAAACTACTGTTTATAACAGTTAGTAAGTAGCTAATTGGGTTAGACAGGTCCCTACAGAGAAAATTTAAATTGGTTTGATTCAGTCTATCTTGCATTGGTTCAGTACAGCACATTATTCTGTTATATTATTATGCAAGTTATCTGTTATTTTGCAATATTGGTTGTTTTTTTTTATATATGGCAAAGGGAGAGAGATAGGAAAGGAGAGAATTTTTAAATTTTTTAGATTTTTTAGCTTTAAATTTCCTTTTATTTATCCTTTCTTCAAAAAAAAAAATACATACTCTATTTTACTCTTTCAAAAAAAAAGTACTTACTCTAGTTTTTTCAAAAAATTACTTACTCTAAGTTGTTTCAAAAATACTTACTCTATTTTACTCTTTCAAAAAAAGTACTTAGTCTAAATTGTTTTCAAAAGTACTTAGTCTAAATTGTTTTCAAAATAAAGCATTTTCTAAGTACTTAAACTTAAGCTATCACTAAGTACTTATTTCTAAACTTCCCTAGAAAAGTTTCGAAATACTAAAGAGATTGAAAACTTTTAAAGTACTTTCAAAAACTCAAAAGAGATGTCTTAGAAACTTTTTCCACTAAGTTGTTCTTCTAAAAATTTCTAAGTATAAATTTTTTTTGGAAAATCTATTTTTGAAAAATCTTCTAAGTTTTTGAAAAATTAATTCCATCATATTGACTTAGAAATTTTTCAAACCCCACGAAACTTTGAAAAACCTAGGGAGAGATTCCTTCCAGGGGGAGGGAACTAAACTAGTTTATCATCTACTTTGATTAACTTAACTCTATGAATCGGGTTGTCATAAATCAAAAAGGGGGAGATTGTTGGTGCAGACGGCACCCAAGTCGAACCTGTGTTTTGATAAATGGCAAAGGGTTCAAAAGTTAAGTCTTATTTGTTATCTAACATGTTGCTTGAGTGTGCAGATTGAAGTCCTAGCGAAGGAATGCTAGGCACCTAGCGAAGGAATGCTAGGCACTGAAACCCTAAGTCCTAGCGAAGGACTGCTAGGCACCTGGCGAAGGACTGCCAGGATCCGAAGACCTAGCGAAGGACTGCTAGGCACCAGGCAAAGGTCATCCTGGGATCCAAGACCTAGCGAAGGACTGCTAGGCACCTGGCGAAGGACTGCCAGGATCCGAAGACCTAGCGAAGGACTGCTAGGCACTGGGCGAAGGACAGCCTGGTATCCAAGACCTGGCAAAGGACCGCTAGGCAAAAGTCCAACCGGAGGAGCCGGTTGGCAACAGGTAAATTCTCCTGAGAGGAGTAGGTGAGGACGCGTTCCCTGTCGAGGGAACAGTAGGCGTCGGTTCGACCTAGGGCTCCATTTTGGAGACCCAAAGTCAGAACCAAGACAGCTAAGGCTGTATAAAACTAATAATTGATTGCTCTATGTTGTTTTGGACTAACCCTGGATGCAGGACCGAAGGAATGAGTGTCTGCAGCTCAGAACGCCTCAAAGGAGAGAGGCAGCAGCTGAGCAGGGCGCCCCCAGTGCCCCGGGCGCCCCCAAGGTGAATACAAAACAAGAAGAGCAAAAGTACGCTTCGGAAGCTAAGTGGGCGCGGCACCCCCGTGCTCCCGGGCGCCCCAAGTGCCCAGGGCGCCCCACACTCAAGACATCGAAGCGGATAACTCTTATCCAGCCGAGAAGCTCGCGGAAAAGGTCAACCAGGGCGCCCCCAGCGTCCCGGGCGCCCCCAGAGTCAATCCTCAGCCCTATTCGAGTGGGATAAGGGCTGACCGAGGTAATTCCGGATCGGTTGACACGTGGGGGGAGCCCCGAAGTGCTATAAATAGCACCCAAGACCAAGGCTTCTAAACAATCAATTCTTCCTACGCATTCACGCTCTTCTACTCCCGCGCTCTGCTCCGGAAACCTCCCGACTCGAGATACAAGTGTCGACGACGTCCCTCTGCTCCGAAAATACAATCTACACCGGACGTCGGTAATGAAGAGCTGCTTTTAAGTTTACTGTACTATTCTTGTAATACATTTTGTAAACTGTTTTTGCGCACATATAGAATTGCCCGCAGTAAACGGTCAACGACCGTGGGCCTTGGAGTAGGAGCCGACCGCGACTCCGAACCAAGTAAAATCGTGGTGTTTGCGTGTGTTTTACTTTACTTATTTCCGCTGCTAATTCTCTTTTACAAATCCGAACATTTTACGATATTCACCCCCCCCCCCTCTATCGTTCTTCTCAATCCAACAAAATTAACCTAACTCATCTAGCATAGCTATAATCCAATCGGGATTATGTAATGCTTCGTCAACTACTCTAGGTTCAATTTTAGAAATCAAGGCAACCTCATTAGCCTCATTCCTAAAGAATGATCTAGTTCTAATCCCATGATAGATATCTCCAACAATTTGATCTTGGGGATGACTAGAGGCTAACCTAGTTTGCCTTGGTGTTAGAGGTGCTTCTTAGATGGTTTCACTAGACACAGGCTCAGATTCAGGGTCAAGCTGAGCTCCATGTAATCTAGGCTCACCATCATCAGACTCATCCGCAACATCTCCAATACTTGGACTATCCTCCAATCCTAATCTCCTAAGTTCGAATTGAACTCCCTCAACATCTTCTGAATGATCAATCACTTTTGGGATCTCCTCAAATACAACGTCAGAAGATTCTTCAATTAACTTAGACTTCTTGTTGTAGACTCGGTAAGCTTTGCTGACAAGGGAATACCCGACCAATATCCCTTCATCAGCTTTTGCTATGAACTTTCCAAAATGATCCTTGGTGTTTAGAATGAACACCTCACACCTAAACACCCGAAGATGTCTAACTGTAGGTGGTCTTCCAAACCAAAGTTTATGTAGAGTCTTTCCTAAAAACCTATAGATAAGGACTCGATTTTGTACATAGCAAGCTGTCTTTACAGCTTCAGCCCATAAGTAGCTCGGTAAAGATGTCTAACTGTAGGTGGTCTTCCAAACCAAAGTTTATGTAGAGTCTTTCCTAAAACCCTATGGATAAGGACTCGATTTTGCACATAGCAAGCTGTCTTTACAGCTTCAGCCCATAAGTAGCTCGGTAAAGAATACTCATTAAGCATGCATCATTCAGCCTCTTGTAAGACTCAGTTCTTCCTCTCTACAACACCATTTTGTATTGGTGTTCTAGGAGTAGAGAACTCATGTCTATATCCTTTCTCTTGACAAAATTCTAAAAATCTATGGTTTTGAAATTCACCTCCTTGATCACTCCTAATGGTTTTGATTGTTGTAGATTTTTCATTTTCAATTCTTCTACAAAAAGAAATAAAAATGTCTAAGGTTTAGTCCTTATATTTTAGAAAATAAGTCCATGTATATCTAGTATAGTCATCAACAATCACAAAGCACTATCTACTACCATTCAATGAAACTATGGTACTACAATCAAACAAGTCCATATGCAATAAATCTAAAGCGATAGAGGTACTTACAACGCTTTTACCTTTATGAGACGTTTTTGTTTACTTACCCATTTGACATGCATCACATAATTTTTCTTTCTCGTACTTGATGCTTAGTAAGCCTCGTACAAGTCCTTTGTTGGCCAATTTTCGGATGTTCTTCATGTTCACGTGAGCCAATCTCCGGTGTCAAAGCCAAGACTCTTCTTCTTTCAACATGAAACACTTAATAGAGGCATTAGTAGCACTTTTAAAAGAAACTTGATAAATGTTATCTACTCTTGTGCCTACTAGTACTGTGTCATGTGTGTCATTGTGTCTAACTAGACACTGACTCGGGTGAAATTCAATTGTGTATCCCGCATCACACAATTGACCGACACTTAGGAGATTGAAGGTCATCCCCTTGACTAGAAGCACATTCTTGATCCTAAGATATTCGGATATTTGAATGTCACCTATTCCTATAACGTTAAGACTACCATTGTTACCAAATGATACATTACCTCTACTTTTGCTTGTAGGGTAGTGAATAATGATTTATCCCCGGTCATGTGTTTGGAGTACCCACTATCAACAAACCAAGTTGATAGATGCTCCCCCTCAATCAATGCCTACACAACACGAAAGATAGATGATTTAGGTACCCAAACCTTGGGACCTAATGCACCTACAATGTAAGTTTTTGGCACCCATGCCTTGGTCATTTTCTTTCTAAGTCCTTGAACCCTAGAAACATTTGGTGATCTAAATTGTGTTCTAGACATCAATGACACAAAACTAGATTCCTTAGGTCGGTAACCTATATCGGCCTTGTTGTAGACCGCACTTTGAGCGTTAAGGTTCATGTCCAAGGTCTTAGAGCTAGTTGAAAATTTCCCAAGAAGATTCTTGAGTTTTTCAACTTCACTCATTAGGGCCTTGTTCTCATCCTCAAGGACCTCAACATGCAAATCATCAATTTCCTCATCCTTGGAGGTTTTCAATTGTTCTACTTCTAGTTTTAATGATTTTACCTTGTCCTTAGATTTCTTAAGCAAAGTAGTTAAACATGCAATAGTTCTATAACACTTATCAAGTTCGGGAGAGATTACCTCTTCGTCAACCGAAGATGATGAAGCCGCGGTTGATGGATCACTTGATTCGTCACCACTCTCCATGTTCGAGTCTTCTAAGGCCATAAGAGCTACGTGGCGGGTGCTCTTCTCCTCCTTCTCCTCCTCGGATGAGCTAGATGAGGACTCATCCCATGTGTCCTTCAAGGCCTTCTTCTTTGTCTTCTCCTCCTTCTTCTTGACTTTTGGACACTCATTTTTATAGTGCCCCTTCGTGCTACATTCATAACAAGTGATATTAGATTTATCAACCTTATTTTCACTTGTTTTACCTTTCCACTTGTAGCGCCGACTCTTCCTCATCATCCTTCTCATAAAGTTGACCATCTCAGTTGATGAAGACTCACTCCCGTCCTCATTGGATTCGGATGAAGAAGATGAGACCTCCTTCTTCTTTTCTTTCTTCTTCTTTGCCTTGTCCCCTGCTACAAGAGCAATACCCTTCTCTTTTGGGCCTTTGTTAGCAAGTTCATGTAGCTCCATTTCACAAAAGAAATCGTCTAACTTCACAATGGAAAGATCCTTAGATACCTTGTAAGCATCCACCATGGATGACCACAAGGCATTCCTAGGAAATGACTTGAGTGCATACCTTACAAGGTCACGTTCTCGACCTTCTCATCGATTGAGTGCAAGCCATTGAGGATCTCCTTGAACCGACCATGTAGCTCACTTACAATTTCACTTTCTTTCATCGAGAGGTTCTGGAGTTGATTAAGGAAGAGATCCCTTTTTGCTATCCGAGAGTCTCGAGTGCCTTCGTGTAGCTCTACGAGCTTGTTCCATAGATCTTTGGCACTTGAGAAAGGACCAACCTTGATGAGTTGCTCCTTGGTCATCCCACACTACAGGGTGACCACTGCCTTGGCATCAGCCTCACCTTTTCTGGTTTGTTCGGCTGACCACCTTGAAGACTCGAGCTCTTTGCCCTCAGCATCCTTTGGAGGAGTGAAACCCTCCTTGACTAAGAACCACATGTCAATATCCATTTTCAGATAATACTCCATTCTTGATCTCCAATACTGGAAGTCTGCTCCATCAAAGAAAGGTGGTCTATTGGTGCTGAAGCCTTCTCCTCTCAAAGCCATCTTTTGCACTTAGGGTGTTAATCTGATTGCAAGAGCCCCAGGCTTTGATATCACTTGTTAGGATCCGGGATAGCTAGAGAGGGGATGTGAATAGCCAGACACCAAAAACACTGGCTTCTTTTCTTTTTGCACTCAAGTTAGCAGCGGAAAAACAAAAAACAGACAGAAAGAAAAAAAAATAGAACAGAAACGAACACCAGGATTTACAAGGTTCAGGGATAACTTGCCCCTACTCCTTGGCGTGCCCGTGAGAACGGTGATCCCTTGATCTTCAGCAGATCAGACCCCGAATTGAAACCGGCTAAGAAGTTCTCCTTCTAGGTGGAGTAACCTCTCCACAAACAGTCTTAGAAGTAAATCAAAATAAGCACAAGAGACTTGAGAAGAAGCTTACAGATGCAACCTTAAGCACAAGCACAGAAAAATCAAGCACGAAGAAGCTGAATACAGAGCACAACACAACTCAACACAAGACCCTTCACTCAGTTCATTGTTCTCGTTGTTGTGTGATACTTGTCACTGCTTCGCCAACCTCTTCTTCTTAACTCTTTCTTCTGCATACAACCAGGCATAACCCACTGACCCCCTCTGAGTTCACTGAAGTCCTCTCCAGCTGAAGCATTAGGTCAGTCGTCACCCACTGACCCCATCTGAGGTCTCAGCCTACCTCATCAGCTGAAGCATCAGGTCGTCAGGTGCCGTTGAAACCTGCAAGTGTATACCAAACAAAAAGAAACCAGAGAAAGACGCCCTTGACCCTTCTTCTTGCACCTCCATTTGACTCTGTATCATCTGCACAATCACAGGTTTATTAGCAAAGCAAATCAGAAGTAAATTAAAACAAATCAGAAGTTTGACAATCATTTGAATTAAAGTTCTGAGGTGATGATCGGTCACCCTGACCGATCAGACACCCTCCTGACCGATCAGACCCCATTCTGATCGATCCAGTGAAGTTCTGATCGGTCTCACTGACCGATCAGAGATCAGGGATCAGTCACCAGACCGATCACAAACTTACTGGAAGTTCAAGGGTTAGAGAGTCAAGACCCCTGATCTGTCTCACTGACTGATCAACCAAGGCCTGATCGGTCAACCTGACCGATCAGGCAGGTGGCTGATTGGTCCAGCTGATCGATCAGTCATGTGGCTGACCGATCAAGGTCCCTCCTGATCGGTCCAGCCTGATTCTGATCGGTCGCACTGACCGATCAGATAACTCTCTGTGACTTCACAGAATGTTACTGATCGGTCGCAAGATGGTTCAAAAAGTCTTCTGTTTCCTCAGAAGCTTTCTGGATCGGTCAACAGACCGATCAGTCATCCTGGATCGCTCTTGTGACCGATCTACTATCGAGAGAGTTTGTGCCAACTCCCTGATCAGACTTCAGACTGATCCAGCCAATCATTTCAACCCTGAGTCAAGAGAATAGGCTCCCTTGCCTTCTCTGACTCAGTCTGGTCCCGGAGAACAAGCTCCCGAGCCCTCTCCGACTTATCCTGGTCCAGAGAACTAGCTACCGAGCGCTCTCTGACCACAGTCCAGAGAACGAGCTACCAAGCCCTCTCCGACTCATCCTGGTCCAGAGAGTGAGCTGTCAAGCCCTCTCTGACCTAAGTTCGGAGAACGAGCTCCCGAGCCCTCTCCGACTTATCCTGGTCCAAAGAACGAGCTACCGAGCCCTCTCTGACCACAGTCCAGAGAACAAGCTACCGAGCCCTCTCCGACTCATCCTGGTCCAGAGAGCGAGCTACCGAGCCCTCTCTGACCTAAGTACGGAGAATGAGCTACCGAGCCCTCTCCGACTCATCCTGGTCCCGAGAACGAGCTACCGAGCCCTCTCTGACCTAAGTCCGGAGAATGAGCTACCGAGCCCTCTCCGTCTCAATCCAGCCCAGAGAACGAGCTACCATGCCCTCTCTGACCTAAGTCCGGAGAACAAGCTACCGAGCCCTCTCTGACCAGAACACTTAATTCAAACTTAACTATCACTCAACGGAACTTAAATCTATGTCAACATCAAAACAACAATCAGGTCAGACTGCATCAACAACAACTTCCTTGGCCGCCTCAGAGGCTGCCACATATTCAACTTCCATGGTGAAGTCCGTCACACACTTCTACTTGACACTCCTCCATACTATGGCTCTACCTCCTAAAGTTAACACATACCCCGAGGTAGACTTACTTTTGTCCCTGTCTGATTGGAAGTCTGAATCCGTATAACCCACATGGAGTAATTAGGGAGTGTTTGGGAGAACTTTTACTTCTTGAAAAGTGATTCTTGTAGAGATTATCTTGAAGTCAGTGAGAAACTAAAGCATGGAGTGTTTGGAAATAGAAACTAAAAGCTGATACAAGGTAAAGTTTGAGTGTTTGGTGAATAATTGCTTCCAAGCTTAATTTTTAATTAAATGACAACAATATCCTTAAACTATATAAATTATTTTTTTAATTATCTAAATATAGTAATATACACCATCAATAATGTTTTATATATTTATTATTATATTTTGAATATTATATCAAAATTAATTTTTTTAAATAATATATATGTTTAAAAAATATATAATTAATAAAAATATAAATATAAAAAATGATAAAATTTATAAAAATTTATTAAAAAATTATGAATATATAAATTATATGAAAATATAAAATTTTATTTAAAACTATGGTAGCAATTATGTAAAATAATAAATTATTAAGGGTATAAATGTCTACTTTTAATTCTAGACCATAAGCAAAAAAGCAGAAGCAGAAAAAAGCATCAAATTCTTGCTTCCAGCTTTTGGCTAAAAGTTATAGAAGTTAAAGCAGAATCTGGTAATCACAAACACTCAAAAGTGCTTCTATGTAGCTAGAATCTAAAAAGCAGCTAGCAGAAGCTCTCCCAAACACTCCATTAGTCTGTCTGGTAAACCAGCATATAATCTCTAGTCATTCTCAGGTACTTCAGTATATTCTTTACCGCGGTCTAATGTCCCTGACCTGGGTTACTCTGATATCTGCTAACCATGCCCACGGCAAAGCATATATCTGGTCTTATACATAGCATAGCATACATGAGGCTTCCTATAGCCGAAACATAAGGAACCGTCTTCATCTCCTCTATCTCCTTTGATGTTTTAGGACACATCTCCTTAGATAGAGGAACTTCATACCTGAAAGGTAGAAAACCTTTCTTAGAGTTTTCCATGCTAAAACGAGCTAGGACAATGTCTATGTATGAAGCTTGAGATAAGCACAACATCCTTTTCTGGCAATCCCTTATAACTTTGATCTCAAGGATGTGTCCCGCTTCTTCCAAGTCCTTCATATCAAACTGTTTGGACAACCATACCCTTACATCTGATAGTACTTTAACATTGTTGCCAATGAGCAAAATATCATCTACGTATAGTATAAGAAATACCACTATGTTTCCGTCATATCTCTTATATACACAAGACTCAACTGGACTTTGAATGAATCTATATGACTAGATTACCTCATCAATGCGGATGTTCCAAGATCGTGAAGCTTGCTTCAATCCATAAATGGACCGATTAAGCTTACACACAAGATGCTCTTTGTCCTTTGCAATGAATCCCTCTGGTTACTTCATGTAGATGGTTTCCTCAAGACTTCCGTTAAGAAAAGTTGTCTTGACATCCATCTGTCATACCTCATAATCCATATGAGCTGCAATAGATAAGAGAATCCGGATAGACTTAAGCATGGCTACCGGCGAAAAGGTCTCCTCATAATCGATACCCTCTTTCTGAGTATACCCTTTCGCAACAAGCCTAGCTTTGAAGGTTTCAATCTTCCCGTCTAATCCTCTCTTTCTCTTGTAGATCCACTTGCATCTAATGGCTTTTACACCATTGGGTGGTTCTACTAGCTCCCAGACGTGATTAGAATCCATAGATCTGTCTTAGAATTCATTGTCTTTTGCCAAGATTACGCATCTTTATCTTGGAGTCCCTTGTCATAGGTCCAGGGATTAGGTTCATGTTTGCCAGGGACCACGTAACGTTACAAACCTCGACCTTATAGGGCCATTACATTAACTTTGCTGCTGGGTGATAAGTGTCATTTTATTGATCATTTCATATGCTTAAATCCGTATTTGACCCATACTTTACTTGTATAATTGTGAATTCACCCTAGGTTTTAGGATTTATACCCTTTTTGGACCTAATTGTAAATCTCGTTATATTTGGGTTGTTTTGTCACTAAATTTTTGATCTACTTTTGTAGGCTTGGAAGGATTATGGACCTAGGTCATGTTGGGTCAAAGTTGAGTCAAAAGTGGACTGGATCAAGTAATCAAGCACCGATTCATTTGGACCGTTCGATGCAAGAACGTTTAGATCTAGACCATCTGAGAACTTTTGATCAATCCGAACTGGGGTTAAGTCTAATCAAGTGATCATATCAAGATCTGAAGATTTCAGCTCAATCGGAGATCATTTGACCGTTGGATCACGATCAGAGAGATCTAGACCGTCCATTCAAAGTCTAAGGTGATCTGAGCCATCCGCTACAGATCTGGCAGATCCGAGCTACCACGAGGATGATCCTGACCTCTGATCAAGATCTAAAAAATTTGAATCAAATCTGACAACGATCCACCGTTGGATGAAGCGCAATCAATCTCAGTCGTCCGCTTCTTTAACTACTTAAACGGCTCCCTGTTTCAGATCTCGTCATCGCGTCTTCTTCGCCAGTTCGTAGCTGTTTCCTTCTTCTTCACTTTGTCTTCGATTTTCTGCAAGATTTCTGAATCGGAGGGCGTGATCACATCGTTTCCGATCCTTGATCCAGATCCAGATAGTTGGGAAGATCTTTCCGTGAGAAATCCAGCTCAGATTCGGTCAAAAACAGAGAAGGTTGAGGGTTTCGCCAGATCTGTGAATTGATTTCCTTAGTTTCGTTCTGCGCCAATTCACATCCATCTGAGCTAGTCTGAGGGTTCTCGGCTGAGCCCTGATCATCTCCAAATCATCATTTCCATCCTAAACAATCAGATCAAGGAGATCGATTGCTGATTTCAGATTTGAGCAGAGTTTGGTTGGATCACTTCGCAGAGCTTGATTCCCAGCAATTTGTGGAGCTTAGGGGTTCGAAGCTCAATCTTGTGTGACGGCAAGAAGATCTGGAGCTAAGGAGAGAGATCGGTGTTTAGTTTCTTATTGCATTTCCTTTATGTTCTAGCTGTAATTTTAATCTGCAGTTCATTTCGTTTCAGATTCTATATCAGATGCTTACGTTTCATTTTCTGAATTGTTTCAGCAGTATTTAGGTTCTATTCTGCAATTAGTTAGCTAGTGAATTTGCTCAGTGAACCATTGTATTCAATTCCAGTGTATTACTTGTTTGTTGCTAGCGTATCAGCTGAATTCTGTTTGTGCCAATTCGGTTTCTACAAATTAGGTCTTGCTTCAGTTTCTTAAGTTTGAGTCAATGCAAGTTTTAGATTTCTTTCTGAATTCACATTGCAGTAGCTTTATTTCCATAGCAATTAAGGTCTAGTTCTGCATTCGGTTTTAGTAATTGCTTACCAGCTTTAATTTCTGCAATTTAGTAGCTTGCTGTTTCAATTTCATTATGGCTGTTTCAATTTCAGTTTATGAGTGCTGAGGTTTGTATCAAGTATACATAATTTTTCTCAACCAATTCTGCTCTATTGTATTGAATTAGGTGTTTGCCTTCACTTCTTCATTTCTCTTGTCAGAATCTGAATTCCTGTTTGCATTACTGAATTTCTGAACTGTTTTCTGCATCCCTTCATTTTACTTCTGCATTGAGTTTACTGAATTGATCAAACTCTTGATCTGGAATTCTTCATTCACTCTCGCACAGATCTTATTTGTTAGCTTTGCTTTTCAACTTCACTGATTAGATTCATTCTGCTGTTAATTCTTGCTTTCGGCACATGAGTTCTTTTGTTTGTATCAAGTTGTTTCATTTTCTTCACTTTGTATCAAGAAAGGTTTTGGCAGTGATGGATACCAAGTTAAGTGCAATTTTCAGTGTGATAGTGAGCTAGAAGTCAGTTTGTTTCATGTATGGCTGTGTTTGAATGTTAATTTTCATTTCAGCATCAGAATTGAGTTTCAAGTTTGCAAATAGGTTCTAAATGTTTGGCATTAGTTTCAGCTGCAAATTTCAGCATTGATTTGATTCACTTGCTTAGTTTTTCGCTGCCATTCAATTCAAAGATAGCTTTCCAATTTCAGATTAAGTCGTTTTGGTTAGTAGATTTCCTATAGGGAAAACTCTTACTCGCTATTACCTTGTCTAGTTCACTTAGTTAATTTTGTCCTTCCTTTTCATTGCATTTACATTGCTTTGTCATTTCATTTGCAAACAAAACCCAGATTTAATTTGAAACCCAAAAACATTGACGACGCATAAACGCAAGCTCGAATTATACAACTTGAACTAGTCCTTTGGAAAAAAATACGACCTGTGGCCCCTTCACTACGCTTTTGTCTTTGATTGCAAAAAGGGTTTCCAGCACATTTATAAATTTTTAAAATTCTGATGGATCTACATTCGTGACAAATTTAATTAGCTAAATTGGATCCATCACTGGGCCAGGACCAGTCAACTGCCTCCTTGAGTAGTTGACTGGTAGCAATCGACTCCAAGGCCCATTCAATCAACCAATCTTTCTGTTCAATTCTGGCCGGGGGATCATTCGACTGATAGGGTCACCAGTCGACTGATACAGTCGACTGCACCTGGGAATCACTCGACCAATATTTCTGTTTCCCCGATTTCTTAGGAGCAGTCGACTGCTATCTGAAACAGTCGACTGATACACCTGAAACTACAGTTTCCAGGTTTCAGAAACACCGATCAAGTAATATAAACATTCTACTTTAACTACTCAACAAGATTATTGACTCACAAACATAATAAACCATAATCTTACTCCATTTGTATGCATTTCAAACTCTAAATTAACTACTCAAACTTAAAGTCGTTGCGGAAGTAACTACTAACATAAACTCAAAATACTCAATAAGTTCTATTGTTTAGAGTTTAGAATACTAGACAAAACTCATCCCGAAGAACACTAGACAAAACTCATCTCGAAGGATCTCACTGCACGGTTCCGCCGCCACCAACATCAATCATCCTTCCTTTAGCCTCCTTGTCTTACATCTTTTCTTTACCTTTATCTACAGTAAAAGGATGCAACCATAAGCGAATTGCTTAGTAAGTAGATACCTATCTCACAAAAATATGCAATCGATATAAAACATGCTCTTGGTCAAGAATGCTTGCTTTAAACATATGTACTGAAAATGATGGACTAACATGAATATGCTCATGAATTCACTTGTAGCAGATGCTTGCCTTTGAAATCTTTTGCTTGAAATGAAAAGTGCTTGTCATGCTTGAAATAACTTCTTGCTTTTGAAAACTTGGAAAAAACTTATATACTCTTATACTTCTTATACTTCAAAATAATAAACATCCTCTTTTGGGCCCGGCATAGTACCAATGTGCTCATCCCTAATAGGTTCGGGGTAGCTAGACACCGAATCCTAATAGATCGTCTTACTAGCACACCTAGATCTCGTGGGCCTCGTGCCCGTGGGCCTTGTGCCCGGTACATGCCACTTAATAAAAATAATATACTTAAACTTATAATCATGCTTGTGCTTAAAATACATAGCTTAACACTTAAAGGTAATGTTCCCAAAACTTATTTTAGGACTCAACAAGACCTTGGTCTTGTGTCTTATCTCATTTCTTAGTCCTAGAGCTTGTTCTAGGGCTTAGTAAGACCTTGGTCTTACTCAGAACTTTAATCGAACACCTTGCGTGCCGAAATTCCCAATCCTCGCGTTTGGGCAAATCAAGACCTTGGTCTTGCTATACTAGGATCACATCATGAAAAAGACTTGGAAATCATGTTTAAAACTCATTAGAGAACTACTTTTACTGTAGGTGAGAGATCTACTTACGTCTTTATGCTTCTAAACTTACTACCGAGCGTAGAATCTTCTTCCTTGTGCGATTCGCCAACCCTTGGCACTAGGAGAGAAGCCCTAGTTCCTTTTGGCAAGAACCCTAGTCCTCTTGGTCTTGGGTTTTCGGCAAGGAAGGAGGAAGAAGGAAACCTTTGGTTTCCCCATCTTTCTATTCCTTTATATACTAAGTGGAAGTTGAAGCATCATCCATAAAGGACGCCTACTATTACTTATCAAATATCGATTCCATTTCCCAATGTGATGATTATCACCCCTAATGGAAATGTAAACCCAACCCGTACCAAGGGTCGAGGGTTCGAGCCCTTGCTCCGACCCCACTTTAAAAGAAATTTTTAGTTTCTTTTTGTTTATTTTGAAAAAAAATTCTGAAAAAATCAGGTGTTACAATCCTCCCTACCTTATGGAAAGTTCGTCCTCGAACTTAGAATAGCTCTGAATACTTTTGCCTCATGCTATCTTCTATCTCCCAAGTTACCTCTTCAAACTTCTGGTTTAGCCATAGAACCTTTACTAGGGGTACCTCTTTGTTCCTTAGTTTCTTGACTGCTCGATCTATTATCTGAATAGGTCGGCTTTCATAACTGAGATCTTCTTGAACTTGTACCGTCTGTGGCTCAATCACATGGTTGGCATTGGGAACATGTTTCTTTAGCATTGAGACATGGAACACATTATGAATAGCTGACATCTCTGGAGGTAGCTCTAACTCATAAGCTACCTTGTCAACCCTTTTCGTTACTAGGTAGGGTCCTATGTAACGAGGACTTAGCTTGTCTATCTTCCCAAATCTCATTACTCCTTTCATGGGGGCTACTTTGAGGAAAACTATATCCCCAACTTCGAACTCTAGTGGTCTACGCCGCATATCAGCATAACTCTTCTGCCTACTCTGAGCGGTTTCTATCCTTTAGCGGATGCTCTTTATAGCTTCTGTGGTATCATTAATAAGGTCAGTATGATACCCCATTTTCTTCTTCTCACTACCTTTATACCAACAGATAAGAGATCTACATCTTCTATAATAAAGAGCTTCATAAGGCGTCATACCAATAGTAGCTTGGTAACTGTTATTGTAGGCGAACTCAGCTAAACATAAGGACGTGCACCAACTGCCCTTGAAATCTAATGCACAAGCTCTGAGCATATCTTCTAAAACTTGATTTACTCTTCTGTCTGCCCATCAGTCTGAGGATGGAAAGTTGTGCTAACCTTCAGTTTGGTGTCAAGTGTTGTCTGTACACATTCCCAAAAATGCGAAGTGAAATGACCATCTCTATCGGAGATAATGGTCTTCGGAACTCCGTGCAGTCGGATCACTTCCTGAACATATAACTGGGCTAGTCTTTCTATTGAGTAAGACACTTTGATTGCCAAGAATTGGGAAGACTTGGTCAATCTGTCTACAATTACCCAGATAACGTCATAGTCATTTGTTGTCTTTGGTAAACCAACAATGAAGTACATGGTTATGTCTTCCCATTTCCATTCTGGAATCTGTAGGGGTTGTAAGACTCCTCCTGGCCTCTGGTGTTCTTCTTTAACCTTTTGACATGTCAGACAGGTACTAACATACTTAGCTACATCTCTTTTCATTTCAGACCACCAAAATCTTCTCTTCAAATCCTGGTACATTTTGGTAGAACCAGGGTGCATAGAGTAGGGAGTACTATGGGCTCCCTCAAGAATCTTCTTTCTCAACTCTTCATTATTAGGGACACATAGCCGGTCACCATAATAAAGTATCCCACTATCAATACTCTAAACTCTTTCCTTTCTCCTTCTTGCATCTCTTGCTTGATCTTTTGAATATCAGAATCTTGATCTTGCTTTTTCTGTATATCCTTGAGCAGAGTTGACTCTAGTGTCAATACTGAGAGTTGCCCATCTATAATCTAAACTTCATAATCCATTATCTCCTTCGGTAGGGGTGGTGACAATGATGACAGAGACATCAAAGTTGCGCAAGTCTTCCTACTTAACGCATCAGCCACTTTATTTGCCTTTCCAAGGTGGTAGAGGATCTCACAGTCATAATCTTTAACTAACTCCAGCCACCTTCGTTGTCTCATGTTTAAGTCCTTCTGGGTGAAGAAATACCTCAGACTCTGGTGATCTGTATAAATCCTACACTGGACCCCGTACAAGTAATGTCTCCACATTTTAAGGGCGAAGACTACTGTGGCTAACTTAAGATCATGAGTAGGGTAGTTCTTTTTATAATCCTTGAGTTTCCTGGAGGCATAAGCAATGACCTTGCCTTCTTGCATGAGTACGGCTCCAAGTCCCAGCTTTGAGGCATCACTGTATATGTCAAAACTTCTATCGCTTTTTGGAACTGTAAGAATGGGAGCATTTTTCAATCCTTTCTTTAGCTCAATAAAACTTTGCTCACAATCTTCAGTTCATTCGTACTTCTTATTCTTTCTGGTAAGGGTGGTTAGTGGAGAAGCTATCTTTGAAAAGTCCTCCACGAATTTTCTGTAATACCCTGCTAAACCCAGAAAACTTCTGATCTCACTAGCATTCTTTGGTCAACTCCAGTTACTAACTGCTTCAATCTTGGCTGGGTCTACCATAATACCTTCCTTGGAAATGATGTGACCTAGGAAAGCCACTTGGTCAAGCCAAAATTCATACTTTGAAAACTTGGCATATAACTTTTGCTGCTGTAGGGTCTTTAATACTACCCTCAGATGTGTTGGTGTCGGCTCGGCGGGTTTCCTAAGCGAACATGGCCTCGAACATGAGAGACCTCTCCATATCTATGGATTAAAAATTTAATCCGAATGGAGACTCGTTTCCCAAACGACCGTCTCGTCATCGTATCAATTGATTCAAGTCACAACTTAGCCAAACTCAAGAGTAAGGCCTTGTAACTTTCTGAATCAATTGACTGCGAAAAAGACAACGAATGGATCGCCGGTTTTTATGTTTATTATCGGGGTCCATGACACAATTAATTATCAATATTAATTATCAAATAATCAAACCATGACAATTAATTAAAACACATGCGATGATATAATAATCACATGAAATAATAGAAACGAACAAGGAGCCAAAGAGAGGTATACCTCGTCATTTACCTCGCAGTCTCCTACCAAATGGCCCTCCCCTCTTGGATGTTGAGTGGGCGACAAGCTACCAAGACTCGGAGTCACCAAGGCTCTAGCAATACCTTCTCCACCCTAGCTTGGCCGAAACCCTAGGGTAAGGTCTTCTTCTTCCTTCTTCTTCCAAACACCAAACCCTAAGCTCTAGGGTTGATGCCGCCGGCCCATCAATGGAGGAAGCCACCTCCTCCTTGCTTGCTCCGGCCACCGAGTGGTGTAAGGAAGATGAGGAAGATGAAGGAGAAGAAGAAGAGACCATCCTCTTCCCGGAATCTCAACCACAAAACCCTATCCTCTCCCCTTACTTGAGCCGGCGCTGCCCACCTCCAAGATGTGCCGCCAGCTCAATGCTCCACCTCCTCTCAACTTCCAGCGCCGATCACCACCAGTGGTGGAGAGGAAGAGAAAGTGATCAAGGAAGGAAGAGAAGAAGCCAACAACTTCTCCTTGTATTCCTCCCAACCGACCACCTTCCCTCTTCCAATGCCGCTGGCGCCACCCTCCCTCTTCCTCCACCCCACGCACGCACACAAGAGAAGATAGGATTCTCTCTTCACCAACTGTGAGCTCCTTGCACGCCAACTGATGGAGGATGAAGAAGGAGAAGACTTCCCTTGCTTGGTTGCCGCCGGCCAAGGGAGAAGAAAGCCTCCTCTTTGTCGCAACCCTAGGAGAGAGAGAGAGGGAGAAGGGTTTTGGGTTTTTCCAATTATTAGCCTTGGTTTCATGACTCCTATGGGGTATTTATAGGGCTACGATAGGGACCATGAGGAGGAGTTGGGTCTTGGCCCGCTAATAGATCCAAATCTGATCCACTAATGGAGATCCATTCCACTAAAGGATCCCCATTGAACTTCCTCACCAACCCCCATATTTTCATATGGGCTTCACCTATTATAAGTCGTCCATCTCTCCGTGTTTAAGATATCGAATGTCTGACGATTAATTTAAATTACTGATAATTTTAATTAATCATCCTCTTGATCCTTAACTAGTACCACTCAACCTTTTCATCATGTTGACCATAGTCCACTTGCAAGATTTAACATGATGAACCTTATGAGCTCATCAAGGGGGCATCATCATCCCGACTCACCAGGACACGGATTCCGTCAATAATCAACGGCACGCCATGTAGATAATATTATTTCCCAACTAACCGGACCTATCGATCTAGCAGAATAGATCTCGCTCATTGATAATTCAAAGAAATAATAATTAAATACACATGCCCGTTATTATTTCGGGATTTAGATATTGTACTCCATAATATAAAACTGAGGTCTAATCCAATTTATCAAGTCAGTATAAAATTGGATGACCTCTCTTTTGGTCCTACTCAATGCACACAACGTGCACTAGTGTAATTCTATGGTTAAGACAAACCACACCTAATTAAACTACAACCATCCCGATGGTTTGTCCAATTCCATCTCGGTTGTGAGCCTCTTACTTATACTTCTGCAAGGAACTGATAACATGATCTTCTGTGTGTCGCCACACACCATATTATCTACAATGCAAAGTATGAGACATTTTGTGCATATACTAATATAAATATGCATCGTGTGATTTTGCGATTCTCTTTCAAAATATAGATGTTCTTAACCAAAAGCAAGGCTTTTAGTATACATCCTAACAAGATGTTCGTCATGTTCTTCTTAAGATTTTGAATAGGCCAAGATATCATCAATGAAGACTATGATGAACTTATCAAGGAACTCCTTGAATACTCGATTCATTAGATCCATGAATGTTACGGGGGCGTTCTTCACTCCAATGGGCATGACCACAAACTCTTAGTGTCCATACCGTGTTCGGAAAGCAATCCTCGGCACATCACCCTTCTTAACTCTGAGTTGATGGTAACCTGACCGTAAATCTATCTTGGAAAATACTGTTGCCCCTCGCAACTAATCAAACAAATCCTCTATCCTTAGCAAAGGATATCTGTTCTTGATGGTCACCTTATTCAGGGCTCGATAATTTATGCGCATTCGTATAGATCCATCTTTCTTCTTGACAAGCAATACGGGAGCTCCCAAGGGCAATTGACTAGGGCGGATGAAACCCTTGCCGAGCAGCTCCTGTAATTGTTCTTGCAGCTCCTTCAGTTCTGCTGGCGCCATACGATAAGGTGCCTTTGAAATTGAGTTGGTACCTGGTGCCAACACAATTTCAAACTCAATTTCTCGGTTAGGAGGCAGTCCTGGTAACTCTTCAAGAAACACCTCCGGATAATCACATACTACCCACACTTCTTCTTTCTTTAGTCCTTCTCTTGGCCTTGCATCTACTATCTGCGCTAAATAACCAGAACATCCATTATCTAACATCTGGTGAGCTTCTAGGTTAGAAAGAAACCTTTTTGTCTTTCTCTTTGGATCTCCGACAAACTCGAATAGAAGTTCTGCTTCTGGTGTGAACTTAACTCTTCTTTTGTGGCATGTAATAGGGGCACTGTACTTGCTCAAGAAATCCATCCCTAAAATGATATCGTAATCCTTCATCTCAAGGACTATCAAATCACCATAGAGTTCTCGGTTGGAAATCTGAATTGGCACAGCTCTCGGCCCCTAGAAGTCCTTTGGTCCCACTGCTTCCTTCAATTTGGGTTCCCTTTCCAATTCTGCGGGTTACCTTGGGATCTGTGGACTAATACTTGCTTCTATTGCATACTGATGACCTTTATATTGTTTAAGTAACTGTTTAAGAAATGCTCAGTGATTAAAGCACTACTTATCAGTTCTTCTGAGGATTGTGGCCTATTAATACCGCTGGTCACATTTAACACTATCTCAAGCCTTAACATCTAGAGCATTAGCCTGACTCTTTCTCTTTCAGTGCCAACTAGCTCTGGGCATAGACAAGCTAGTCGGTTGAACTTCCTCACTGCTTCATCCACGGATAGTTCTCCTGGTCTGAACTTCATGAATTCATCATAATGCTTATTGGTTACTCGCATGTGAAAGTATTCTTCGAAAAACTCAGTCTCGAAGTCGGCCCATGTCATCTGGCTGACAGTTCTCTTGGCCTTGACTCTCTCCCACCACATTCTAACATCTCCGGTAAGGCAGAAGGCGGTGCACTTTATCTTCTCTACCTCAGGCCAGTCCAGTAGTTCTACAATGCTTTCCAAAGTTTTGAACCAGGCTTGAGCATCCCATGGTTCGCTTGTGCCTGAGAAGTTCTCTGACTTCAATTTCTGCCACTGGATGAGGTATGCTTCCTGTCTTACCCCCCTTGCCGGGACTACAGATGTAACCGATGGATCTTCGGTCACAACTGGTGCCACTACATTCTCCACTAGCGGGGTAATGGGAGTGGTCTGCTAGTTAGCCATTAGGGTGGCAATAACTTGCTGCTATTCTGCTACTTGCCTTTGTAACTGAGCCACCACCTCTAAAAGATTTGATGGTGGTACTGACTCTGTTGCCTCTTGCCCTCAAGGAGCTTGCTCCTCATGTTCGGCCTTTCTAGGACGTCCTCTTGGCATTCTCTTACTCTATATCATAAAAAGACTTTGTTGCCTCTTTCCCTCTAGGAGCTCGCTCCTCATTTTGGGCCTTTCCAGGACGTCCTCTTGGCATTCTCTTACTCTATATCTTAAAGAGGGTAATGACATTACTTCGATAAGAATATTTCATCAATAAGGACATTTCATTACTTCACTATCATCCTACTCATATCATCATACTCATATGGCATATGTCATATCATCATACTATCATCATACTCATCATCATATTATCATCATACTCATATTAGATAGCATATACTGATCATGCACATAATAACATATGTTAAGACTAGCATTCAAATAAAGACATGTATATAAAAACTAAACATATGCACTTTCTTACTTGGTAGCAGGCAGGATTGATGCTTGATGTCAGTGTGGCGGAAGGGCGGAACTGCTCTGATACCAAACCTGTAACGACCCTCTCTTACTAACCTCGACCTTATAGGACCATTACATTAACTCTGCTGCTGAGCCAGGACCAGTCGACTGCCTCCTTAAGCAGTCAACTGGTAGCAGTCGACTCCCAGGCCCATTCAATCGACCAATCTTTCTGTTCGATTCTGGCCGGGGGATCAGTTGACTAATGGGGTCACCACAGTCGACTGCACTTGGGAATCACTCGACCAATGTTTTTGTTTCCCCGATTTCTTGGGAGCAGTCGACTGCTATCTGAAGCAGTTGACTGCTATCTGAAGTAGTCGACTACTATCTGAAGCAGTCGACTGATACACCTGGAACTGCAGATTCCAGGTTTCAGAAATACCGATCAAGTAATATAAACATTCTACTTTAACTACTCAACAAGATTATTGACTCACAAACATAATAAATCATAATCATACTCCATTTGCATGCATTTCAAACTCCAAAATAACTACTCAAACTTAAAGTCGTAGCGGAAGTAACTACTAACATAAACTCAAAATACTCAATAAGTTCTATTGTTTAGAGTTTAGAACACTAGACAAAACTCATCTCAAAGGATCTCACTCCACGGTTCCGCCGCCACCAACATCAATCATCCTTCCTTTAGCCTCCTTGTCTTACATCTTTTCTTTACCTTTATCTGCAGTAAAAGGATGCAACTATAAGCGAATTGCTTAGTAAGTAGATACCTATCTCACAAAAATATGCAATCGATATAAAACATGCTCTTGGTCAAGAATGCTTGCTTTAAACATATGTACTGAAAATGATGGACTAACATGAATATGCTCATGAATTCACTTGTAGCAGATGCTTGCCTTTGAAATCTTTTGCTTGAAATGAAAAGTGCTTGTCATACTTGAAATAACTTCTTGCTTTTGAAAACTTGGAAAAAACTTATATACTCTTATACTTCTTATACTTCAAAATAATAAACATCCTCCTTTGGGCCCGGCATAGTACCAATGCGCGCATCCCTAATAGGTTCGGGATAGCTAGCCACCGAATCCTAATAGAGCGGCATACTAGCTTACCTAGATCTCGTGGGTCTCGTGCCCGTGGGCCTTGTGCCCGGTACATGCCACTTAATAAAAGTAATATACTTAAACTTATAATCATGCTTGTGCTTAAAATGCATAGCTTAACACTTAAAGGTAATGTTCCCAAAACTTGTTTTAGGACTCAACAAGACCTTGGTCTTATGTCTTATCTCATTTCTTAGTCCTAGAGCTCGTTCTAGGGCTTAGTAAGACCTTGGTCTTACTCAGAACTTTTATCGAACACCTTGCGTGCCGAAATTCCCAATCCTGCGTTTGGGCAAATCAAGACCTTGGTCTTGCTATACTAGGATCACATCATGAAAAAGACTTGGAAATCATGTTTAAAACTCATTAGCGAACTACTTTTACTGTAGGTGAGATATCTACTTATCTCTTTATGCTTCTAAACTTACTACCGAGCGTAGAATCTTCTTCCTTGTGCGATTCGCCAGCCCTTAGCACTAGGAGAGAAGCCCTAGTTCCTTTTGGCAAGAACCCTAGTCCTCTTGGTCTTGGGTTTTCTGCAGGGAAGGAGGAAGAAGGAAACCTTTGGTTTCCCCATCTTTCTATTCCTTTATATACTAAGTGGAAGTTGAAGCATCATCCATAAAGGACGCCTACTATTACTTATCAAATATCGATTCCATTTCCCAATGTGATGATTATCACCCCTAATGGAAATGTAAACCCAACCCGTATCGAGGGTCGAGGGTTTGAGCCCTTGCTCCGACCCCCCTTTAAATGAAATTTTTAGTTTCTTTTTGTTTATTTTGAAAAAAAAAAAATCAGGTGTTATAGACCAAGTCCAACGACTCTCCCAAGAATATGAATCTCTCAGGTTGTCTAACAACTCTCCCACTACGACGAGGTACTACCTATGTATCTTCTGTGACACGTAGTGCAGTGACTTGTGATATATCCTCTTGTACTGTTGGTACTAAAGTCAGAACATCCCCTCTTATTTCCTCAAGAATAATTCTACTCATGGGCTTGTGGTTCATCACATAGTCTTCCTCTAAGAATCGGGCATTTATGCTAACGATCACCCTCTGATCCTTAGGACTATAGAATAAACCACCTTTCGTTCCTCTAGGATAGCCTACGAACAAGCATACTTCTTATGAGATTCTAACTTATCAGCATCTCCCTTCAGCACATATGCTGGACTACCCCAAATCCGAATATGTCTTAGACTAGGCTTTCGCCCAGTCCACAATTCTTTGGGAGTAGAGGGTACTGACTTAGATGGTACCAAGTTCAGTACGTATGTTGCCGTATCCAGAGCATATCTCCAGAACGAATCCTGCAACTCGGAGTAACTCATCATCGATCTAACCATCTCCATAAGAGTCCTATTCCTTCGCTCTACTATACCGTTCTATTGGGGCGTACCGGGTGTAGACAATTGGGATTGAATCCCAGCCTCTGACAAGTAAGTCCTAAACTCTCCCAAGAGGTACTCGCCACCACGATCCGATCGTAGTGTCTTGATACTTTTACCTTGATGTTTCTCCACATCAGTCTTGAATTCTTTGAACTTATCAAAGCATTCAGACTTGCGGCGCATCAAGTAAATGTATTCATACCTTGAATAATCGTCTATAAAGAAGACAAAGTATTCAAAGCCACCTCTATCCTGAATAGACATAGGACCACACAAATCAGAATAAACTAACTCTAACACATCTTTGAATTCTTTGAACTTATCAAAGCATTCAGACTTGTCTCTTCTTCTTCTTGCCTTTCGGAATAGAAGTAGAAACCTTCTGAGCAACTAAAGCATGAGCACTCTGACGAAAAAGCCCCTCTGCTACCTAGAGTTCTGTCAGAAGTTCCGCCAACGAATATGTATGTTTGTTCATATTGTAGTTCAGGTGAAACTGCTCAAAACTCCTAGGCAGCGACTGAAGAATGATATCGACCTGGGTTTCCCCATCGATCTCCGCTCCAAGGACTTCTATCTCATTGAGATGTGCCATCATCTTAAGGATATGATCTCTCACGGGTGTCCCCTCAACCATGGTGGTCGTCATCAAGTTCCTCATTGCCTCTTGCCTAGCGGCCTGATTCTAATGTCCGAAGTGTTCTTTAAGATTGAACATCATATCATAAACAGTGGAAAAAGCCTGATGTTGATGTTGTAATACATTTGACATAGATGCCAATATGTAACACCGCGTCATCTCATCTGCTTTAATCCAATTCTTATAGCATTCCTTCTCCTCTTCATTAGAATTCTCGCTAGGTTATTAGGACATAACTCGAAAAGTACAAACTTGTACTCCTCAGTAGTTAGGACAATGTCCAGGTTTCGTTTCCAATCTATGTAGTTAGGGACCGTAAGTTTATTTTCCTTAAGTATCACTAGTGGGTTGAATGTCATTCTGAAAATTTTCCTGAGAATCACAACGATCACAAACTTTAGATTTCAAAAAATATTGATTCCTCAAACAATAAATTTTAAAATCAAGCAACACCTCTAAACACCGAGAATTTCACATACCACGATAGTGTCGACGTACACGAATTCTACATTTATAAGAGGAGGTTTTACCTTTTAATTTTATTATCTTGTCAACCTAACTTTTTGACAAATAAAATTAATAGTTGGTTCCTCTTCAACCCTACAAATAATAGTAGTGACTCCGATGGGGAGGATACTATTATTTGCATCTAAGTGTTTACCATTACACGATACTAAGAAAATTATCACGGATTATGTGTCGTCTGATAGGAAAAATCACACGCTCCTAAATAATTTCCTATAATCATGTCTGACCTAGTGATCCGCAGAACAAGCTCATCCGATGGAGAGGAAGGCACTCAGAGCCGACGCGCAAGCTTGTTCGCATCACTTATCAAATTAGTAATGGAGTCCATGGGACCCTTAGGGTCCCTCTCCCACTTAGTTATTTATAATTGAGAAATTTTCATGCAAGCACGACAAGCACATGAACTAAAAGCAATAAACAAAAATAAATAAATTTTTCCAACTATTATGGCTTTAGTCTTCAATATGCCTCCAGTCGTCTCACCACCTCGTCTGCTCCTCCCTACACCATGCACAAGCCACCATTGAAGGGATCTCCGAGCCGAGATAAAATGCTATTTATTTACATCCATCGATCCTATACTCCATAAAGGAGTGTACATCAAATCTGGATCGAAAGTAATAAAAAGCGCGGCTAAACAAGTGTCGTATTTAATTACAAAAATCAAATACCAAATTTAGCCTCGTCAACCCCGAGGATTCAAAGAATATTACAACCATGCACAACCAATCACATACACACATACTTTAACCATAATAGTTGGAATCTCGTGCATGCAACCAAAGAGTTAGCCTACGCACATCCTACTTTCATCCGGCAAAATAAAATACATGACAAAGTGCAAAATGTAACTAAATCCAAAACACACAAAATCGGAAACCATTGGCTCTGATACCAATTGATGGTTTTCACCAAGGAGATGTCGGGTCGCGCATGAGAAACCTCTCCATGTCCACGGATTAAAATTTTCAAACCGAATGGAGACCTATTTCCCTAACGACCGTCTCATCGTCATGCTAACCGATTTGAGCGATCGCTTGAACAACCAAGTTGTTCTAGCAATCAATCTTGTCCAACCGATTAGCCGCAGAATAGACGATAAGCGAATCACCGGTTTTTGTGTTTATCATCGGGGTCCAAGATAATTAATTATCATAATTAATTAATTAATAATTAAAAACAAGATAATTAATTAACAACGCATGAAATAATAAGATCAATGTAAAAGGAGCCAAAGGAGAAGTTATATCTTCCCTTTTACATCGCGATTTTCTACTGTATGACCCTCCCTTCTTGGACGTCGTGTGGGCGATGATCTACCAAGAACCGAAGTCACCAAGGCCACCAACCAATCCCTTCCACTTTGTGCCAACCAAACCCTAACCCTAGGGTTGCCGCCGGCCACTCCAAGGAAGAAGAAGGTGAAGGAGAAGAAGAGAAGAGCTCTTCTCCCTCACAACAACCCTAACTGACCTGCTCAACCTCTTCCTATCTCGTGGCACCAAGCACATGAGGAAGATGACAACTCCTCCTCCCTTCTTCTAAAGCTGCGGCGCCGAGCACCACCAAGGAAGAAACCCGCCTTCTCCTTACGCCGGCGAGACCTCCTTCCTCTCTCCTTGCCGCACACCACAAAAGGAAGAGGAGAGCTCTTCCTTTATCTAGTAGTTGTCGGCAACAAAGAAGATGAGATGAGGAGAAGAGAAGAGGAAGAAATAATCTTCCTTCCACCCGTCGGCGTGACCTAGGAGAGAGAAGGGAAAGAGAGAGGAGGAGAGGAGAGGCTTAGGGTTGGATGAATTGAATGTCTTGGTCTCATGACTCCATGGGTAGATATAGGGTTACAATAGGGACCATGAGGAGGAGTTGGGTCTTGGCCACCTAATCGATCAAGGCCCGATCCATTAATGAAGATTCATTTCACTAAAGGATCCTCATTGATCTACCTCACTAGCCCCCATATTTAAATATGAGCTCCACCTATTATGAGTACAAGTATCTCACCGTGTTTAAGATATCGAATGCCCGTTGATTAATTAAATTACTGACAATTTAATTAATCAACATCTAACTCTTTGAATAGTATCACTCAACCTTATCATCATGTCGGACCAAGTCCACCTGCAGGATTTAACATGATGAACCTTATGAGCTCCTCAAGGGGGCATTATCCACCAGGACACGATTTCCTTCTATAATCAACAACACACCATGTAAATAATATTATTTCCCAACTTACGGAGCCTATCGATTTAACAAATAAATCTCGCCCATTGGTAAATTAAATAAATAAATATTAAGTACATATGTCCGTTATTATATTAGAATTAAGAGCATGTACTCCATAATAACTGAGATCTGATTCCATTATAAAGTCAGTATAAATTGAATCACCTCTATGTCAGTCCTACTCAATACACACAAAGTGTACTAGTGTAATTCTATGGTCAAGATAAATCAACACCAAATTACACTACAATCATTTCGATGGTTTATCCAAATTCATCTCAGTTGTGAACCTCTACTTATACTCTACAAGGAACTGATAACATGATCTTCTGTGTGACACCACACACCATGTTATCTACAATGCAAAGTATCAGACAATATACACATACTAATATAAACATGCAAACAGTGATCTTGTGATTCTTTTTCAAAATGTAGATGTCTATAAAAAAACAAGGCTTTCAGTATACATCCTAATAGACACTCTCCTCTAGGACTTGCCTCAACTCACCTACCAAACATCGGGTCCTCCAGACCTATTTCGACTTAATCTGCTCAGTGTCTGATTGTCTGATCCAATAAAACTTTTCTTACAAAACTAGATTAGCACAACAACAATAATAGTACTGCAAACAATATTGATAAACATATTCTTAGATTTATCAAGATCCACTGGTCGATCGGAAACCTTCCGATCAAACTTCCTTGGAGTTCACTCCTATAAGACTTCTAAGGTTACCTACCTTAGGGTATCCATTGTCTAGCTTCACTCACTAGGACTTTCCGCTGTCTGACTTCACTCACCAGGACTTTCACCAATCTAGGTTCACTCACTAGAGTCCGACTTCACTCACCAAGACTTCACCAACTTAGCTTCACTTACTAAAGTCTGGCTTCACTCACCAGGACTTCACCAACCTAGCTTCACTCACTAGGGTCCAGTTTCACTTACTAGGATTTTCCTTGCATAGTAGACTTATCACCCCCTTATCCAACTTCCAGTCAGGACTAGTCACTTGGTAGACTTATCACCCTTTGCCTAACCTCTAGTTCGGACTAGTCACTTGGTAGACTTATCACCCGATTAAGTCGACCTTGACCAAACACCAATAAACATATTGTTACACAAACATCAAAACCTTATAGGTCGATTGTACCAACAATGCCCGCATCATTTGGCGTCCTAGGAGACCGAGTATCTTGGTCATTCCTCTCCTGAGTAGATCATTTTGAGATGTGTTATCCTTTATCTTAGCTTTTAATTTTTTTCTATATTTCAGTCAAAAATATTGCTATTACTTTTTTAAAAATTATATGGATCACTAATTGTATTATAATTTTTCATGCTCATATTTAATTTTATCAACATATCTGGATATCCACTTACTTGAAAGGCATGCTTTTATTTATCGGTTTACAATAATTCGATAAGTAGTTATGTCTTTTGTAGTTTAACATCGCATTTTCATTATTATATTCACAACTTATCAAATGTTATTTCCTGTTTGATTGAAGCTGATTTTGTTCTTGATTTTGAGTAGGATGTCTTATATTAGATGAAATAAACATTGTGGAAACTGATTTTGTTCTTGATTTTGAGTAGGATGTCTTATATTAGATGATATAAACATTGTCTTTGGAGATTATTGTGAAAATCATTGTTTGTGATTGCTGTAGTAGATTATATTTGAATGTAAATAAGGGAAATGGAAAAAATGGGAAGGCACGGTTAATTTTCTAGAAGATTAGCGATGGAAAATTTACTTTTTCGTTTTTAATAGCGACGGAAAATTAATTTCTTGTTGGTAATTAATTGATGAACGAAACTTCTATTGCATTTCGAATACCAGTGACGGAAATTAAATCTCCATCGCTATTTTTTTACTAGCGGTGTTTAAATTGCCGTCATTATTCTTAGCGATGGATTTTTAATATCCGTCACTAAAAACATCAGCGACGGACATCTAAGCGACGATGCACATATTTTTTAAATGATAAATATTTTTTAGTATGTATCCTTTAAGGATTTCATAATTTTAAATTAGCACATTAATGGATTGCTGTTTATTTTTTTTAAAAAAAAAAAATTCCACCCTAGTCTAATTAAAAGAGACTCGATGTTCCTGCAAGCTGATCAATAGTTTTCTCCATTAAACAAATCATTCCACCCCCCTCACGCCCACTATAAAACGGCACCCGCGTTGCATTCAATCTCTCACTTGTCCTACGTCCACGCAAATCACTTCCACTTCCCTTCTCTCTCTCTCTCTCTCTCTCTCTCGTTTCTCCTCATCCTTTCCGACTTGATCATCCCTTGTTGGTTGTTACAATATCTATCATAGATTGTGTCTCTCTCACAAGTAAGAATCCTTATCGCCGCGTGCACACTCTATTTATTAATATTGTAACAACTTTTATATATATATTTATTGCATGCACTTGTATATATATCGATCCAATGAAGAGATAGCTCTATATTTATCTTGTTCGTTGGTTAAATAATAATAATAATAATAATAATAATCCTAATAGCTTGCACAATTACTTCATAATTAATTAATATATGGCTAATATCCTGATAGCTAGCTAGTCATGGGATCCTTCAAGACCAAAAACAAGGTGGTGTTGGTGATGGGCGCCACCGGCACCGGCAAGTCCCGCCTTGCCATCGACCTGGCCGCCTACTTCGGCGGCGAGATAGTCAACTCCGACAAAATGCAAGTGTACGACGCTCTCGACGTCGTAACCAACAAGATCACCGCGGAGGAGGCCGCCGGCATCCCCCACCACCTCCTCGGCTGCTTGCCTCCCGATGCCGACTTCACTGCGGCTGATTTCCGCCGCGCGGCAACGCGCGCCGTCTCGTCGGTGGCCCGGCGCGGGCGGCTCCCGATCGTCGCCGGCGGGTCGAACTCCTACATAAAGGAGCTGGTGGACGGGGGGAGGGGGGAGTTCCTGCGCCGGAACGAGTGCTGCTTCCTGTGGGTGGACGTGCGCCTGCCAGAGCTGCACCGTTTCGTGGCGGATCGGGTGGACCAGATGGTGGAGCGGGGGATGGTGGAGGAGGTCCGGCGGATGTTCGACCCCGACGTGGAGGCCCCGGACTACACGCGCGGAGTGCGGCGCGCCATCGGAGTGCCGGAGCTGGACAGGTACCTCCGGGCGGAGGCATCGGGGGCCGACGAGGCGGAAAAGAAGAGACTTCTGGAGGAAGCACTCGACGAGATCAAGGCCAACAACTGCAAGCTGACTTGCTGCCAGCTGGAGAAGATCCGCCGCCTGGCGGCCCTGCCAGAGTGGGGCGTGGTCAGGGTGGACGCCACCGAGGCGTTCCGGAAGAAGGGGGCGGATGCCGAAGCAGCGTGGGCGGAGCATGTGGTGAATCCCAGCATCGAGATCGTCGAGAACTTCCTGGCGGCGGAGGCAGAGGAAGAAGAGGCGCCGGCGGAGGCGATGGTCAACGTAGGAGTTGACTTAGTCAACGTGGCTTCGTCCGTAGTGAGCGTGGTGGGTGCCACGTAATGAAGACGAGAGGTGTCGCTTCGGTTGGAATTGGTTCGACTGCGGCGCTGGAGGCCGCACACGAATTGATAGGAATAAAACACTTAAATAATTAATCGATGATGGCGAATAATTAAATGCATTAGTTAGTTAGTGGTGGTGATCATGGAGGAGGAAGAGTTGGGGACTGAATATATCATCAATTTCCGGAATGTGGGACCACCGACCTTTCCTTAATGGTGTTGTGAATGATTATTTTATAAAGTTTGTATAAAAAGAGGATGTTTATATATATATATATATATATATATATATATATATATATATATATATATATGAAAAATGATAGGGAGAGTGAAAATGAGAGAGTGAATAACCTGACACTTTACATGTAGCGATCTCTGACGGGTTTACTGTGCCCCCCAGGATATAGTTTGATTCGGGACGGCGGCCTTCGCCGATGATGTCCAAGTGATAATCGAACGTGTGCATGTAAAATGTCACGTCATTCACTCAAGTGCCACGTCATTCATTCTATCATTCACTCTCCTATTTTCACTCTCCCTATCATAGCTATATATATATATATATTACACATTGTAAATTTAATATAACTATTTCCTAAACATACACAAGGTGCACACCATAAAATATATAACATAAAAAAATATATTTTGTCACACACCGTCAACCTCTAACATAATTTTTTAAATTTATTTTTATTTTTTTAACTTAAATATAATATCTAATCTATAAATCCTAAATCCTAAAACGGATGCTTAGTCACACGCACAGACTCATCACTTTCTTATAACTATTCGACGCTGTTTTTCTTTAACCCTTGGCGATCAAAATTAGCCAATGAGACTTTTTATAGTTGACAAGGAGTGTGAACTGTACACATTAAGGGAGTCGCCTTCATAACTATATAAACAATTTGTCAACGATCAGTTGAGAGCAGGATTTAAGATAAGATTGGAGAGAGAGAAAAAAATCACATACAAGTCAGCTTACCATCTGACGAACATGACGAGTAGCTCAAAATTTGGCCCACAGATGCGAAGGTCTCATGACTTGCATTACTGACATGAATGCAAATATGGAAGTAAACTTTGCTGAAACACATTGATTACAAGTAAAGGGTACTATCTGGCAGCTGAATGCCCAGATAACTTCATAAGGCACAACTCTACAAATTCCCAGGTCTGAGACTCAGCAATGTCCCATTTCTATTTCCGTGAGGCGCAGCTCTCTACAAATTCCCAAGAGTGTTTTGCAGGACTTGAAAGCTCAGGATCTAGCTTCACCAAGCCTTTAAGCCATCTAATCTTCTGAGATAGCATCTCCAGCTGAATGATGGATGATTCGATGGTAGAACACCTTAGAGAAGCTGTTCGTCTCATTTCATTTACCCATATTCCCTTGAGAGAATGGACATAATTCAGCATGTTGTGCACCTCAGTGCCAATTTTAGCTGAAATTGCATCATCATTTTTAGTCGTATGGGCATCCTCCATATCGGCTGTAGGATAAGCTTCTGTAGATGAGAGTGCTTTTGTAGGATGAGCTTCCGTAGATGACAGTGCTTGTGTCGGTGTGGCCATTCCTTCACTTGATTCATTGCTGGTGCTAGAAGAGCACTCTTCAATGTCATCTAAGAAACTGTCACAAAGTGCGTCTAGCCTCATTTTGATTGCTTCTGGATAAATAAAAGTCCCCAAAAATCAGTACATGCCTACCTCGTAAATTTAAGATAATATATTAATTTCATTACACCAACACTACTCATATCTATTGGAAATGGTAGAAAAATAAAAGAATGCCACTAATTATCCATGTCATCAAAAGAGCGCTCCCTCTTTCGAAAATTATTAAAACTATGCCCTACTCAATTTTATACCTACAATATCCCTCAATGCTCTACTTTGGCGTAGCTTTGACAAAAATTGTACCACCTTAAGTAGCTACACCATCTTAGAGCTAGTCAAGGTGTGCAGTTGCTTCGAGATGGTACAACTTTAGTCAAACCTGCTCGCACCCTTGGAACAATATATCTTCAAAGTGGAGTAGCTTTGTCAAAGTTGCACCACATTGGAGAAATTCTGACCAGCTTTGGTTAAAGTTGCACCACCTTGAAGCAACTTTGACCAACTTTCATCAAACTGCTCCA